>CAUYON010060334.1:0-21151 GCA_963573935.1 Arctocebus calabarensis
GTGCCTCCACCTCCCAAGTAACTGGGATTAAAGGCGCCCGCCACAACGCCTGGCCTTTTTTTTTTTTTAGTTGCAGCCGTCATTGTTGTTTGGTGGACCCGGGCTGGATTCGAACCCACCAGCTCAGGTGTACATGGCTGGTGCCTTAGCCCGTTGAGCCACAGGCGCCGAGCCTCAGCATCAATATTCTTTAAAGCTCTCTAAGATTGAGGATCATTGAAACAGGCTCAGGTAAACTGTTAGCCAACCTTCTTAGAGCCATAGTGTTGCCAAAGGAATCATTGATTTGTGGCTAAAAATCAAAACAAAAAAATCAGACATACAAGAAAAAGCAAATACAAGACAAGCCTCTGACATGCACACCTCAGTCAGTGACGTAGCGCCCTTCCTGCCGCCTTGTCTTCAGCTTGTTTGCTCTGACCTCTGGCAAGGAAGGTTGATGTCCTGTCAACTGAGTCAGGAGAGAGGGGAAGGTTCCTGTGCACCCGCATCTGTACCACAGCTCCTGACTCAGATGCTGGGTTGGTGCCCCTTACAAATCTTAATGCTGGAAAGGACTTCACTACGCGTTCTCTCCACCCTTGGAGGAAACTCAGGCAGTGACTCAGTCTCACCTGAGGCAGCTGGAAATGAAGCTGCCAGGCAAGAAGGGCAGGGCCATGTGCCGGTGCAGAACCCAGGGTGATAGGCCCATTCTTGTCATGAGCAAGGTTCATTCCTGCCATGAACCCAGCCCAGCCAATCTGCCTTTCTCCGGCCTGACAAAGTCCTCAGCTGCCCACCTTGGCCCAAAATACACCTTGACACTGGGCAAGCTTAAGTAAGGGTAAATCTCTGCCCCACCAGCAAGCGGTGCCTGGAAGGAATCGGTGCAAAGGCCAACTCTCCCCCAGACACCTCCCCAACCTTCCCCAGGGATTATGCTTTGGGAATCTCAGCTCTGGTGGTTCTGGTTGACGTCATGATCCAGCTGTGCTGACCAGAGGATTGTCAGATATGCTCAGATGCTGCTCCGGAATATTCTTCTTGGAAGCTCCTACCAAGGGCTAATTTGGTCAAAACTGCACCTTTCACAGGACTGTTTATAGAGAAGCAAAGAGGATGCAAGAGGCGAAATTTTTTCTAATTTAAAAATAAAAGAAACCTCCATTCCACAGTTCTCTTAGTCAGCGCAACCTTTCATGATTCTCCAAGGCACCCAAGAACCAAAAGCCACAGCTGGCAGCCTCAGGGCAAGGTGGGGAGAAGGAGGGGACAGCGCAGGGCCATGGAGGTCACAGGGGACAGCAGCAGCTCCAGCTCCAGAGAGTGCTGGGTCCCCCTCCTGGCTGTGTCGCCTCTGCAGGTCTCTCTGTTTTCCAAGCTCTGAAGGCGGACTTTTAATTATGAGCATCACTCGAAGGTTAAATAAACTGCAGATGTGAAAGGACTTGGCAGGAGGGGCTTGGCACCAAGTGTTTCCTTTCTATGACAAAAAAAGAAAAAAAAGGAGAAGGAGGAGGAGGAGAGGAAGAAGAGGATGTGCGTGAGAAGATGATTTCAGTTTCTTGTACCCTCAATGAATCCCCAACAATACAAAAAAAAAAAAAGATGATTTCAAGGAGCCAGCCGTAGAAAGACCACGTGGACCCCATGAGCTGAGGATGCTGCCAACTGCGCTTTGTTTAGAAGGTTGCACTCACAGTACACAGCCATTCCTGTCCTTGTCCATCTCCAAAGCAGCATCCCCAAAAGAGCTGCAGGCAGCCACACCTAAGAACCACAGAGGACAGGAGAGAGAAAGCTGATAAACAGCTAGGCTAGGTTCATAATTTATTTAATGGTAAAGGAAACCCCCACAATTCAGGGAATTTCTACTTATTATCCATATAACTCTCAAAACATGGTCTGTAAATGTCAGGTCTAAATCTTTACCCAAATGATGGCAGAAATGCACAGCAATCACAGCATCCAGACCAGACAGATCACAATCTGTGAGCTATCTGCTTGGTTCTGCGTCCCCCGGTGGGACTGATTTTCCACCATTTGGGGGGCATTTTGTGGGTTTCTCTCTTGACTGTAGCAGCCTCTGTCAAGGAAACAATTCTGTCCACAGACTGCCAGGTCAAGTCCATGATTGCTCTTATGAAAATAACATGAACGTCAGAGTCATAGCCTAGATGAGAGACTTTTCATTTGCTCTTTCTCTCTTGATGAACTCTGCAAACAAAAGAGCTGGCAGTTCCAGCTTCAAATCCCAAGACCCCAAAATAAAAGGTCTTTTCCAACTTGACATCAGTAGCAATTTCCCACATCAAAAATGCATCAGCAAACATGCACTGTAGGATTAAAAATAAAATTGGGCTGGATATGCAAACATTTGCAAATGATTCCTTATTTATTACAACCCCTTATTTAGACAGGAAAAAGAAATACTCTTCCATGACAGATGTTTGTCTCCTGGCTGGAGGTGAGCATCTAGGAAACACTCCCTCCCCTCTGCCTGACGAAACCAGAGTCAAGGCCTTGGCAGCTTGAAATGAACTGTAGGAAAGGACATCATGGCCTACTTTTCAGGAAACCTTCTGCCAAATCCAAAATAGAGAGAAAAAAGGAGCTTTGATTCCGGAAATTATGACTTGATGACATTCTTCTTCTCTTTCCTTATAATCTATATAACTGTAGACATGACCTTAATTATAGATGGGTTGGTGGGAGCAAGCCAAGAACAGGGCTTTGGCTAGAATTGGTGACAGTGGAATTGCTGGGTTTGGTGCACCCAGCTTCTCCCCCATGCTTCAGCTGCTTTCGTGGCTCCTCTCTCAAGGCCAGTAGCACCCTCCTGGAGGATTCTTTAATGCTAAGTGGACAACCGGATTCCTTGCCCTGACCATACCCTCCTCTGACCTAAATTAAATTAAATTCATAACACAGATCATAGACGCTCAGAAAATTATTGGTTCTGTCCATCTGGAAAATTACTTGCAATAAAGCCACTTTGTTCTTATCTGAATCAAAGGAGGTCCAATTCTCACATTTCATCCAAAGAAAAGCATATAAAGTGTGGCAAAAATAAGGTGCTACAGGATCATTATTGAATATCTCATCCATGTCAAATACCACAATCACCTTCTTGTATGTTTTCTCTCATCAAATTCAGGTAATAATCATGGAGATTTGTATTATTACCCCTCTTTTAATGATAAAGAAACTGAGAGTCATAAGTGAAGTGATTTCTCCAAGGCTACAAGTCTGTAAAGGGAAGGAAAGGATTGGAAATTTGGACTAGTCTATTTTCTAGCCTCTGGCCTTGGTCCCATCTCCCCCACCCATTAACAGTTTGAAATCACTTCTCTGACTACAGCCCGCAATGGTTCCTCATGCCCAAAAGACAGAATTCCAAGTAGGGTTGCACATCCAGGAGGACTGGGGTGCTGAGCTGCTAGGGGTGTGGCAAGGGACATCCTCACAGGGAACAAGGCAGCAGTCTTGTGAATACCACATTAGATCCGGGAGCTACATATGCACAGGTGTCCAAGGAGGAAAGTATGGTGCCTGCCAATGAGTTGTTATCCATTAACCAAGAGTTAAATAATGAAAGAAAGAAGGGAAAGGATATAAGGGAAGGAAAGAAAGAAGGAAGGGAGGGAGGAAGGAAGGAACGAAGGAAGGAAGGAAGGAAAGGAAGGGAAGAAAGGAAGAAGAGAGGGAGGGATTTCTGAGTATGTAGGAATTCTTTTCCATCCTGAGGTTTGGTTTCCAGCATGTCCCTGTTAAATGAAACCAATATCTCTTCTGTTTAATTGAATAAAGACTTTGGAGAATGAGTAAAATACTTTCCTCTATACACACACACACACACACACACACATTATATACACAAGCTGGCTAAAATAATAGTAAATCATGTGGGGTTTGATGGTGGAGAAAGAGTTCTTAATGCCCTTCATTTAGGTGCCTTTATATTTAGGACCATGAAAAAGTGAATGACCACATACTAAAGATATTTTATTCTATCAGAAACCATCTTCAATGTGCTGCTGACACACCCATGTTATATTATATTGTTCCAAAGAGGCAAGAGCCACACCAATTTCTGCACCTACCCTTGTCAGGCTCTTCTTTTATGTCATCACCCTTCAAAGGTCCTGAACATCTTCCTCTTCTTACACCTAGGAGATAGGAATAGAAATAAAGTGAATAACCAAACTAGGATTTGAACCCATCAGCCTGACTCAAGCACTTCATTCTGACCCTGAGTGTCAAGAGCAGCATGGGAGTTGATAATTTGGAGATTGGCAACAAATGCTCATCAACCAGATTGAAACCATGGGTGAGGACCAGAGGGGCTAGAATAAGAGATTCTTGAGGGGTTAGAAAGGGTAATTACACACTTTCTATCATTCCAGTTTATACTTTCACTGAGCAGTGTTCAGGGGGGCGACAGGTAAAACATAATATGGCTCTTCAAGGATTGTCCCTTTCTTGTGAAGAAACTGTGGGACAGCAAGGCAACAGGGAGGGTGTGCTGAGGCCAGGGACATTCAGAAAACATCAGTTAGATTTTTACCAGCCACTGTTGACCTGAACAACCGTCTCATGCAGGGCACTGCTGGTCAGGCCCTAACAAGGCCGGATGAGCCAACATGCTGATATTGGGAATTGTTTACTTACTTCCAAGAGCTACTGTCATAGATAGGTCAGGGATCTGGGCTCCATGGTACCAACCAAGGATCCAGGGCACTGTGTGCACCCAGTGATGTGTTGACTAACTATAAATGGAGTCTAGAATTAAAAAGCTTTGAAGATATAACCACTTTAAGATAGAAAGATATTGCATAACTTTGGAACCTATGAGGGGATGTCTGTTTGACCTATACTATGATGAGTAATAACATTGCTGATGTTTTCCTTTACTATGAGAATAGAAAGTAACAAAGGAATAGAGGAAGGGCAGTTCATTGGGGGAGATATCCCTGCTACTCTCCAGAATCGCTGGCTTTTCTATAAATAAAAGCGAAACAGTTGAGATCTCGTCCACTTCTCCATTGATTAACTCAAACAATAGGTGGACAGACTCCTTGGTCTGGCAACAAAATGAACAGGTAAACAAACAAATGAATACCTGTGGAAGGTGACCCATTTGTGAATGAGTGTCTCTGGGAAAGCTCTGTATATTCGAATCACCTTTTTAACCAAGAAGCCTTCTCCAACTATCCTTAACATCTGCAAACACCTTAAGTCTTGCTATGATCCAGGCTTTGTGTTAGATACTTGGTATGGGGAGATATCCTCGCGTGCCTATACACACACTCAATAACGAAAGCCATAATTCTTACAAGAGTTGTATTTTTTAAATATGTATTTAGGAAACTTATTGGCATCACAGAACTGGGATACCTAAATAAGGGTGGAGAAACAATAATCTGTCACCCGAAGGACAACCAGCTAGTGAATGCACCCCTGAAAAGCTCCCAAATAATAGGAGGGAACCAAATTAGAGAAGAATGGGCCCTGTGGGGTCAAGGCTTAAGAGAACTACGGAAAGGTGAGAGACTTCAGATAAGAGCCCTTCCATCCCAGCAGTGTCCCAAAGATAAGGGCAAGACTATCTCTAGGCTCTAAGTGAGAGAAAATTCCTAAGTGGGTCAAGGGGTTAGGAATATTTAAGGAAGAGGGCCAGGAACTATACCCATAAACAGTGAATACAAATGCAGAGAAATCCCCCCGAATCTTTGCCATTTTTCTACTTTTTTCTTCTTCCTTATTTCAGAGTAGACAACCACAAACACCTCACACATTTGCCAAAGTGTGTTCTATGAAATGTGAGTTGTATAGGGCATTCATTCTTTCTTTCATGCATCCATCCATCATTTATTCATCATTCAGAGACTTGAGCTATCCTACACTAGGCACTGTGCTAGGCTGTCACCAAAATAGTTAAGTCCATACTCTCCCATAGTGTATGTTCTAACGAGCAGGCCAGACAATCCCAGACAAATAAACACGTGCCATCAGGCAGGACTATTTGTTTTGATGAAACATGAAGAGACAGTAACAGTTATTCTTTAAATAAAAGGCTCAGGAATGGCTCTTTTTGAGAGGGTAGCATTGAGCAGAGACCTGCATTAGGTGAAAGACCAGGCCAAGTAATTTCTAGAGGGGGCATGTTTAGGAAAAACAGATAGAAAGTGAGAAAGCCTTCCGTGAAAACACACATGGCCTGTTTGAAGATCAGCAAGAGAAGGAAGTGAGTGAAGAAGTAGGAAGTGAGATAGCGGATTAGGGCTGGGGAGGGAAAGAGTCAAAGGAGCCTGGTAGGTCAAGAAAAGGCATTTCAATATAATTTTTAAGTGTGATAGGAAACCATTCTAAAGAACTGACACCAGAGAAGTGATGCACACAGATAATCCTGCCCCTATTTGGAATGTCATTAAAACCCAAACACAACCCTGTACCTAAGGAGTGATTGGCACCTGGCACAATCACCGCCGCCTTGCAGATTCTGCACCGCGGTGAACACCACCTGAAACCTCATTAGCGATTTTTGCCAGGGGGATTTCCCATTTTGACTCAAACTATGCCACCTTCTGAAATCACAACCCTCTTGATCGTATCTCCCCTAGCCACACTGGACAGAAGGACTTTGTTAGCTGAACGTTTGTTCCTAGTACTTTCCGTTGTAGCAGACTCAGTTCCCCAATCCTGCTCGTCAAATTCTTTGCTCACTTCTGACTGTCCCCCAGTGTGTTTGTTCTGCCCCCTCCCAGCTTCACTCCAATCACACATGCTCAGTATCCTCCTGTGAGGGAGACTCAGTGTGCTGGTCAGGACTGAGGACATAGTGCTCAGACTCACCCCCAGAGACCTTTCTCCCAGGTGACATCATCCTATGTTGTCACTGACAGTTCAAAGAAACCCCAAAACCTGACAGTGCCTGACAGACACACATAAAAGCACCCAGCAAGTGTTAACTACAATGATTATTGTTACTATTGCTATTTGCTTTCTAATCCATATTTACCCATCTTGTTCAAAGAGGTGTTTTGTGACATTAGGCAGGTGTCCAGCTGATGTCCCAGATCTGAGCAACAAGCTCACTTCCTCAGTGTGTCTGCGAGGACGTCTCAGAGCAACAGGAAGAATAAGACTGACCCAATAGGACTTCCCCTAACCCGGGGTTTTCAACCTTTTTTATTCCATGGCACCCTCAAACTTATAGTAAAACTTCCATGGCACACTTAAATTACATTGTTCCAAAAAAAAAAGTTTAAAAAAAGAACATACTTACTGTGCTTTGAACTTCTTTGGAAAATAATTTAATTAATGATTTTTAAAAACTTTTGTGGCACACCTAAGACCCTCTCAAGGCACACTGGTTGAAAATCACTGTAACCTCGACAAACCCATGCTGAGTGCCTGTGATCATTCTTTCTCCACAACGTCCTTCAATGTCAATGAAGGACAATGTCAATGTCAATGTCTTTCTCCTTCTCTATGTCCACAAACAAACTCCTGAAATAATAAATTCCAGACTCTCCTTCTGGGTCATCACCTAGAGGTTCTATTGAAATTTGGGAGTACTTGTCTTCCATCTTCTACCCCTCACACCTCTCCTCCATCGTCTCTGTCAGAACCCGAGACACCTGTGAGAAGTGAGCCTTCCATCTGTTTTCTCTCCTCGTTACACCGCCTCTCCCTCGCTCAAGTCCCTTTCATATATTTGAGGCTCAAATTCTCTCTCTCCAGCCCCCTCTCCTTACCATAAAACCAGTCTAGCCCTTCCCAAATCTACTGCCTCTTCTGCAGATGACTTTTAGAAGCCTGTTTGCTTTTCCTTCCTCAACATGTGGAAGGAAAGCCCTACCCTCCCTGACAGTCTCCGTGGGCCCTGCCCCTTCATTCGTGATCCTGAGCCTTTCTTTCCATCTCTCTGGCGCCTCTCGATCCCTGGTGGTCATCACAGAGCTCCCTGGCTCACCGCGGGGGTTTCTCTGGTTTACCCCTCCAAGATCTTCACCACTGGAAAAACTTGCCCAGACCAAACTGCACTTTAGGGAGATTTCCAGCCACTGTCACCCTGCTTTTGGAAGCCCTACCCTACAAATTTGAGATGACTTTTTTGCGCTCCATTGTTTGAAATCCACCTTCTTGTCCTCTAACTCTGCCCAGTTTTTAACTTCTCACTCTGTCACCTCTCCCAAGGTCTCTGTCACTTCTGCTTAGACAACTGATACCTTTCTGTTGGTGAGATTCTGACAGGGCAAGTCTGTGACCTACATCACTCCCTCCACCCAATGGAAGATTTCATTTTCAGATGGGAAAGTCATGAAATTGTCAGATGCTCTGCTTTTAATTCAAAAAGACTTTCAGAAGGTATCCAGGCAGCCAAAGTCCCCATCATTGCTGTTATTTTTCTTGCTGGGACAGTTTTTGACCTGTACCTGAAATGCATTTGCCATTTGCTGCATTTGCGTTTGCTGGGTGGCCTTTAGTAGACAGCACGTACATTTTGCAAATACATTAAGGCCATTTCTCTATGCAAAAGCATGGACAGATCCAGGTCAGGTCTGCACTAGCAAAGCCCTGTTTGCAGCCGTAAAATGAAACAAGGTGATTTAACATGAAAGATACAGGGGAATCAAGGCGAAGCATGAATTTGTCTCAGTTTTCCTCTCCATTTTCTATAAGACACTTCTTAATGTGTTTGGTCCGCCATGAATTCACTTTGATTCCAAAGAAGATAGTTCCAAAATGTACTCAGTTTAATCATCTGTAAAATGGGAATAAGTTCATCCTTACCCAATTCACAGAAACATTCTGCCCAAATGAGATAAAATAGTGAGAAAGCTTTTGGGAGAACTGCAAAGTGCATGATAAATGGTACATCAAGCTTTCCCCCAAGTGCTAATATTGGCTTCCTAAAAACTCTCTGTGGTCTGAGAATTTATGACAGAAGAACTAAGTGCCTTGTGAGGTAAATAAGATTTTAAAAAGTAATAACATTATTAAACCTATTGAAGGCCTTATGGCTACATTTTATGTTTCCAAAAATGAAACATCCAAAGCAATACATAAAATAGACAATCAATTATGTTTTCCATGTGTTACACTATGTTTACTGGATGTTGAACAATTCATGTGCATTTATTTATTTATTTTGTGTGTGTGTGTGGAGACAGAGTCTCACTCTATCACCCTCGGTAGAGTGCTGTGGAGTCACAGCTCACAGCAACTTCCAGCTCTTGGGCTTAAGTGATTCTCCTGCCTCAGCCTCCCAAGTAGCTGGGACCACAGGTGGCTGTCACAGTGCCCAGCTAATTTTGAGGCAGTTCGGCCGGGGCCGGGTTTGAACCCGCAGCCCTCGGTATATGGGGTCGGCGCCCTACTCGCTGAGCCACAGGTGCTGCCCACGTGCATTTATCTTTGATGCTAAAATGACTTTGGGGATAACAGCTAGCACTTACCCAACACCATATGCCAGGCCTAAGATCACCCCTAACGTACCTTAATTAAAACGCACAGCTACAGGAGGAGGTTGACATAATAATCTCTGTTTACAATAAAACCATACTGAGATTAAGGAAGTTGAGGAAATCCCATAGCTGATAAAGGCAGTAGCAGAAATACACAACTAAGGTTGGAAGAAAGGTGGGTAAGTTATGACCAGAAAGAGAATAGACACTTCTGGGCCCATCTTATCCCCACCTGAACTCTAATTCCTGTCTTTACACAAGGTCATTTTTCAGTTTTCAAAGTGCATACCTGCGTTTGTGGCCATAGCAAACTGATTGACCACCGAGGGCAGCTTGAATGGCAAACTGGCACAAATTCAGACCCTCACTCACATTCCTTTGCCCAAGACAAGCCAGAGCTGGGATTTACACCAGATCAGATTTCAGGAGCTGGGGACTGAAGGAAAGCTTGGGATGAAATAGGTTGGGGAGTTCAAAGATAAGAGATTTGATTTCATAAAAAGAGTTCTGCTACCAAAAGTTTGAAAACAACTAATAAAGTATTCATATAAACAAATTCAAGTAAAAAGTCACATCTTTACCCAGAGCACATTCAAGGGCAGAATCAAACAGTCACTGAATCACTGGGATCTCAGGGTTTCCCCATTCAGAGTATCCTAATCTTTGGCCTTCACTTTCTAACTTTGCATATTACTTTATCAGCATACTTGTTGTATTACTTAATTTTCTCTAAATCAACTTAACATTTTTAAAAAAATTAAAATACCCACATTTGGTCTTTACTCAGTGACCCATAAACCACCTATAAAAAGACGACTTATGCTACCTTTTTCTCATACACATATTTCAAATAAATACATAATTACTAAAATCTTAATTTTTGAAGGAGATACTCTGTATTCTACCTGTAACCATCTTGTGAGGCACAGGATGGTAAATGCTGACATAACCTATTAGTTCCCAAATGCCAACCCATAGATCACCAGGTTAATTGCTGGAAAGTGTACAAAGAGCTGTTTTAATAGCTGAACCCCACCACCAAGAAAATATGACTTAGCAGATATTTAATAGAATAGCTGACCCCCACCACCAAGAAAATATGACTTAGCAGATATTTAATAGAGCCAGATAATATTTTCTTGCTTTGTATTTGTTTTTCTGTTTTTTAGAAAAATCCTCTGCTTATTCTGATGTACAACTGTTTAGGACACAAGTGGTTTAGTCTAGTTCTACCTAAAAGGATCGTTTTGAGGATTTAGTGAGATAAAACAAACTACATGCTTAGAAAGACTCTATTTCAGAAGACATTCTCCACAGTTGTTATTTCTATTACGTGGCTTTTACTAGTCTATTATGAAATATTTTTTACTTACCTAAGTTCTAAAGCTAAACTAATGTCAGGATTAGATTAAAGATAAGTGGGTCACAGGAAGCAGGGCGCCAAGAAGGGCTTTGTCTCCTCTGTGCTAAAAGACACACAATAGCCTGCTCCAACCCTCTCTAGATCAGAGCTAATCTCTAGGGCAAGTCTCAAGGGCAACCACTGACAAATTCTTAGTGACTCCTCCTGCCTGCCCTGTCAATCTGAGAACACATCAACCTTGGAGACACCGGGAGCCTACAAGGCATTCGCCATTGACCTGGTGGAAGCCACATAGTCTGTGTCCCAAGCATTTCTCATCCTACTCACCTAGGCCCCCCATCCCCACAATCATAAGTGAATATGCATGGTCCTTTCTATCTTGGTGGATACTATCCCTTGGGTATGAGTAGACCACTTCCAGAGAGAACAAGATAACTTCCCTGCCATAAAGCCTTCTCAGCATCATTCTCAAAGTGGGGCAACAGAGCACTAGAGCAGGTGATTAGAATAGCAAATGCCCTGAATCCATATCAACTGAAGAGTAACAGCAGACACTGAGGATGTTTGGCTCTGAGAAGAGGAGGTAGGAACATCAGTGTGCATTTATTCCAAGGGGGGCATAGGATGAGCAAAGACCATCAAGTGAGAAAAAGCTTAGCACTGTCAAGAAACATAATGAAAAAAGCTGTAGGATGACAGCACCATGACAAAGGCAAGGGGTGCTCCTCCAGGATGAGGTCAGGATGGTGCAGAGCATCAGAAAGGAATCTGGATTTTAATCTATGTGTAATGAGAAACCACAGAAAGATTTTCAGCAAGCTATAACATAATCCAGTTTGTTTAAAAAGGATCATGATCATGTCTACTGCATGGAAAACCTACTTAGGAGGTTGCCATAGTCATCCAGTATAATCACTGTCATCAAGTATTTGAAGGTCATTGTGGAAGAAGAGATGAGTTTCTTCCACTGAAACCCACAGGGCATAGTCAGAAGTTATAAGAAGTTATAAGAAGGCTCCACCTCATGGTGATCAGAAACAACACACAATGAAATGAACTGCCTCCAGCTGGTAAAAAGCACCCTACCATTGGGGGTTGTATCAGTTAGCTGTAGCTGTGTAACAAAACTTCTCTGCACTGAGCAGCCTAGAACAACCACCATCTATTATTTCTTATGAGTCTGTGGGGTGGCCAGGTTCATCTTAACTGTGCTCATACCATGAGTCTATCCTCAGTCTGCAGGTTTGCCAAAGGATGACTGCCTAAGATGGTATCGGTTGTGGGAACTCAGCTCTTCTTGGCACAGTCTCCTGAAGGCAGCAAGCTAACGTAAGCTTATTCTTAAGGTGACCACAGAAAAGCAAGTAACAACCCCATGTGCCTTTTCCCATTTCTGCTTCCATCAAATTTGTTAGCAACTTATTGGCCAAATTAAGTCACATGACCTACCTTACAAAGTGGGAGGGAACTATGAAGTTAAAGTGCAAAGGGCACAGATATAGGGAGGCCATTAATTGAGATCATCAACACAATCAATCTACTATAGAGAAGGAGAAGCTGAATGGCCACATCTGAGAGAAGAGTTTGTGGAGTAGACTAGAAGGGATGATCTGTGTAAGACCTAATCATACACTACAATTCTAGTTTGAAGGACAAATAGGATGCCAAAGACAATATGCCACATGGAGCCCAACAGTCAAGTCAGACTCTGTGTCCCAGGATGAGAAAAGAATCCTTTTTGGCCCAGTGAAGGAAAGTTTACTCAAAGGACTGGGCTCACTAACTCCTTGACGAAGTGACAGCCCAAGTTCTAGCTGCTCATTTTCTCTCCTAGAAAGTTATTGTTTCCATTTCTCTGACAACATCATGGAGCTCAGGAAGGCCTCATTGTGTTTGATTCACTGACAAGTGAGCTACTGGATCATCTAGCAACTAGGATATTAACTAAAAAAATTTAAAAAAAAAAAAAACTGCCTCAGGAAACCACTCTGCTCCAGTTCTGAAGCTCATTTCTAAACAAAGATATTAACTCAGAAAGACAAGGATAAGAATTCTGGCCCAACTGAAGCTGACTTACTGAAACCAAGAGAATTGATCACATATGCCCATATTCACACATTCACATAAAGCATTTAGAATTCAGATTTTAAAGGGCCAGGAATATTGAAAATATAAAATAAAACCAGCAATAACTGTAACTGCAAATAAAGTTTGCATCTTGCTAGCAAATGTAAACTATAAAAATTCCAAGGTTTTGTGGTCTGGTGGAGGGCAAGAAAATTTCCTGAGCTTCACACGGAGACACGGACAGCCACAGAATCACACACACAGAGGCACCTACAAATTCACATATATAATAGCACAGTACAAGTATATTCACACACAAACAAACATATCAGCATGCATGTTTCATACATAATAACACATTCATCGAAGTATTTTCACAGACCCAGGTATCACTACAAGGTTGGACCATTAAGTTTCTCAACTCATCCTAGAGAAGGTTTTTTGACTAGTGGACAAGGTGTTGGCATGGGTGCATAGCTTCCTAAGGGGAATACTTTGAAGATGACCATAGTGATGTTCAGCAATGAGGTATATAGTACTAGGATGAATTTTCAAATGTAATGATCCAACCTGATACATATAAGAAAAATACAATACATTTGCAAATATGAATACAAAAGCCATTAAACACACAGAAGCCCATGCACACAGAGGCACAATCACGTGTGTAAACACACAGTCAAGATGCAAACACATGCCCCTCTTTAAGATACCATCAGGTGAACACAAACACGTAGAGAAAGAGCACACATATGTTGCAGCACTCAAATACGTACAAACACAGATGCACATGGAGGAAGAGCACACATATGTTGTAGCACTCAAATACATACAAACACAGATGCACATGCCTGCCTACACATGCTGACCCACCTAGGCACTCTACAAGGCCATGGATGGTCCCGTCCCTACTCCTATTTCAGTACCACGGTCCCTTCTTCCATCAAGCCTCCTTCTGTTCTGAGAACTTTTTTTTTTTTTTGTAGAGACAGAGTCTCACTTTTATCGCCCTGGGTAGAGTACCGTGGCGTCACACTGCTCACAGCAACCTCCAGCTCTTGGGCTTAAGCAATTCTTTTGCCTCAGCTTCCCTAGTAGCTGGGACTACAGGCGCCCGCCACAGCGCCTGGCTATTTTTTTTGTTTTGCAGTTCGGCCGAGGCCGGGCTTGAACCCGCCACCTTCGGTATATGGGGCCGGCGCCCTACTCGCTGAGCCACAGGAGCCGCCCTGAGAACATTTTAAGTTCTCTCCTGTTCCAATGTCTTTGCATATTTTATTCCCCAGCTCTTCACATGGCTAACTCTCAGCCTTCAGGCCTGGGGTTCAAAGTCACCTCTCAGTGGGCACTTCCCAACCACCATGTCTGTAGGTCGGTCGCTTGGTTCCTTCATCAGGCACCTTGTTTGGGTTCTAATAGCACTTACCACCATTTTGAAATTATACAGATTTGTGTGATTGTTTATTGTTGTCTGTTTCTCCCATTACTGCAAAAGCCATGTCTGTTACAATTATCCTTTATATCCTGAATCTAGCATGGTTCCTGGCAAACAGTAGGCACTCAATAAACAGCTGTTGAATATACAAAGTTCTTGGAAGGAAGCCAATACATGGCATGTTTTTAAGCCAGCTACCCTGGGAAATTCTAGGAAATAGTACATAGCACACCAGAAGTATCCCACCCTAGGAGCAAATTATCACTCCTTAGGAGCAAATGATCTGGGGCTGTTTATGTGCCAGTGGCTGAGAGTCATGGATTAAGGGTTCTTCCTAGAACTTCTGGCCTGTGTGCAAACCAGCAGAGCAAACTTTTCATGTTCTGGGTCAGAGTGAGGGAACTCTTAGACACAGACATGGATATTTCGGCAGGTGGAAGTCCGTGAGAGCACACTAAAAGGTGAGGATGTAGTTGGGACACCAGTCATCTCTGCTGCCAACCTCTAAGGTGGATTATCTCAACTGATCATGACCAACAGAGAGAAAGTCTAGTGGGAAAAGCGTCCTTGCTGGTGATTGTGGATGAAAGTAAGAAGGGAAAGTGATCCTTTAGCAAGCAATACTGCCCAAAGTAAACAGACTAGACCTGGGAGCACTAGGGTACCACAGAAGCTGGCAGTGTCCAGTCTAAGCAGATAAAGCCACTATGGCTGCGGTTTAGCTAGGGGTGGTTCCTGGAAAGTCAAGCCAAGAGAGGAGAGATGCTGAGGACATAAGTCCCAGGCCCTTTTGCATTCAAGATTCTCCAGCTGCAGGATGGGAAGTCCTGTGGCTGGGGCAGCATTCTGCAAGCAACTCTAAGCCTTTGGAATACATACATGTGCAAAGCAAGAGACATTTGGGAGTGGAAAACGAAACATTCAGCTGGTCTCCTTGAGACACATGATGTACTGTAAAGTATACCTCATGACAGGGAAGCAGGCAGCTGTATCTGCTGCCTCTTTGTTCCCCATCCATTTCCACTGCAACCCCTGCCTGCAACACTGGTGCTGACGCCAAGTATAAAGCCAGAGTTTAAGAAGAAAAATAGAAATCAGATCACATTCATTTTACAATGGGTGCCAGTCATCACTAGAGACATAGACCAAGTCACCTGCACAGGCAGCCCTGGGTTTACTAGCTGAACTATTTAAAATGCCAGTGTCCTAATAAGATCAAGTGTGGGGAAGATGTTCATTTAAGAAGGTCTCCACTGCCCATATTGACTTGCCTTGTGTAAGAACAAGACATTGACATACTACAATTGAACTCCCTTTTAAAAAAAAAAACTTACTAATAAACTCATGAAATCCAGTTTCAGAAAAAGAGAGTCTTTCTGTTGAACCTTCTGTGAACAACAAAATAGGGGCCTCCTGGCTTAATGTCCCTGACCCCTATAACCAGTTTGCACCACCAACCCAACACTTGGCTACCCTGATAAAGTGCTCACCAGTGAGTGCCCTAGATCAATGGGTCTCAGCAGATGGTGCCAGCAGCATTCTCCTGAGCATCACTTGGGAACATGAGGAAATGCAAAATGGGGGGGCCCATCCCAACCTACTAAATCAGAAACTTTGGGAGGAGGTCCATACCACCTGTGTCTTATCAAACCCCCCAGGTGACCATGCTCCATGCTAAAGTTGGAGAAACACTGGTGTAGATTGGCAAGTAGACTTCCCCACATTCCCACCTCCTCATCCTTCTCTCATACACCCAGATAATGCCGCGACCTTGAGAGGACCAGGTAGTTAAACCTTGTCAAATTTCCAACGGTATTGTCTTCAGAATTTTACACATGAGTCACATGAGATTTCTTTTTTTTTTTTTTTAATTGAATCATAGCTGTGTACATTAGTTCAATCGTGGGGTACAGTGTGCGGGCTTCACATGCAATCTGAGATATTTTTATCAACCTGATTGACATAACATTCATGAGATTTTCCCATTTACTATGTGAAAACATTTTTGATCCGTAGTTAGAAGTTTTCTCCTGGCCCTTCAAATATGTACCACACATGTGAAAAACGTGTTGACAAGTCTGTAGAAAAGCATGTCCCTTCCCAGGCACGCTGTTGAAGGTCCCCTGGGTTATACATAGTAGGCTAGGACCTGAGACTTGTAAGGCCAAGGAGATCTCTCCCCACAACTATCTGAAGTTCTTTTATTTTAGCAGTGATTTTATTTTAAATGGACACTTAATATAAACTAACAAGCATGTAAAAATGTTCAAGATCATGCAAAAAAAATTACATAAACCCATGCAATTACTATCCAGATCAAGAAACAAAATATAGCCACCACTCCTGAAGCTTCTATCATGTTCTCTCACCAGCTCTATATAATAATTAACAACCATTTTTACATATTCCACCATCATTAGTTTTGCCTGAAAATTTTATATGAAAGAAATCTTTGTGTCTAGCTTATTTCACTCAGTATTATGATCTATAGATTCATTGCATATAACAAGAATGTAAGAGTTCCTTGTACATCTTTGCCAACATTTGCTGTATCATATGTTGTTACTTCAGTTTGCATTTTTCTAGTCACTAATGAGGTTAAACATTTTTTCATATGCTCATTGGTTATTTGGATATTCTTTTGTGAAGGGCCTATTCAAGTTTTATGCCCATTTCTAATTGGATTGCCGATCTTTTTCTCACTGATTTGTAGAAACACTTTCTAAATATTTTGAATGAGATCTCCTTGTCAAATAAATATTTTAAGTGTCTCCCACTCTGTTGCTTGAATTTTTTCTCTTTCATTGGTGTATTTTGATAAATGCAAATTCTTTTTTTAAGCTTTAATATTTTGCCATATTTAAGATTTTTTTAAAAAAAGAAATGAACATTTAAGTTATATTGCTTATGTATTCCTCCCAAATGCAAATTCTTAATTTTAATTCAGACCAATTTAATAATTTTTTTATGGGTAATGTGTTTTTCCTAAGAAATAGTGAACCACCCTGAGATCATGAAAATACCTCCAAATTTATTTTTGCAAAGTTTTCTTGTTTTCAACTCTTACATTTAGAACTCTAATGAATCCGGAATTTGTTTGCATATGGTGTTTTTGCAGACGTTCCAGGTTCATTTTTGCCACGTTAATACCCAATTGAGTTCATATGATTTATTAAAGGGATGACCTTTTTGCACTGCAATGCAGTGTCCCCATTGTCATCAATACAGTGAACGTGCTTATTTCTATCAATTTCTTGTTCTCTATTTATTCCATACATATTTTGACACTTCTTATTTTTCTATAATTTTTGAAAAGGTTTGCATACTGCTGGTATTCTTCCTTCCACAATATTTTTTATATGTTACTGGTAAAGTAATTTGCACCAGGATATTTTTTTGAAAGACAATTCTAAATTTCAGTTTTAATTATCTTATTTAACATATGACAGTTCAGCTAGTCTCTTTCTCCCTAGGTTAGTTTTAAGAAATCATGAGGTTTTCTTGGAATTTTTATAAATTATCTGCATTTTTAATGTATTAGCATGAAGTTTTACATCTCTGTCAACACCTCTTTTCCCATCAGTATGTTATAATTTGCACCTTCTCTAATTCCTGTCTGATTAGTCCTGTTAGAGATTTACCTATTAATCTTTCAGAGAATTAATACATTATTTTTTGTCTATATTACATATGTTTTCTAATTTATTAATCTTTGATTTGTATTGCTTTGTCTATTATCCATTCTTTGAGCTTCATATAGGTTCTTTTCTAACTTCTTAAGATAAATAATTTAATCATTAATTTCTAGCTTTACTTCCTTACTCATATGAGGACATGAGACTATGCATTTCTTTCTTTTTTTTTTTTTTTTTTTGAAACAGAGTCTTATTATGTCACCCTCGATACAATGCCGTGGCATCACAGTGATTCTCTTGCCTCAGCCTCCCGAGTAGCTGGGACCACAGGCACCCGCCATGATTCCCAGCCATTTTTTTGTTGCAGTTGTCATTGTTGTTTAGCAGGCACAGGCTGGGCTCGAACTTGCCACCTTCAGTGTATGTATCTGGCGCCCTACTCACTGAGCTACAGGCACCGAGCCTATGCATTTCCTTCTAACACACCATTAGCTACATTCCACATGTTTTCTATATGTCATGATTGTATTATCACTCATTCCAAAATACTACCTATCACTCATTCCAAAATGTATTCTTTGACTCTGTTTATTTAAAAATGAGTTAATTTCCAAATATTTAAGTATATCTGATTTCCATGTTTGTCAGAGGACATATGCTGAACAGTTTTTAATGCTTCAAATTTGGCGAATCTTGATTTCTGTCCCAAAATATAATAATTTTAGTTAGTAGTCCATGAGAAGTGTTAGAAAATATTTTATTAGTATTCAATTAAGTCAGCTGTATTTATTCAATTAAGTTAATGAGGCTAATTTATGTAAATTGGTTATAACCATATCTCTATTCTTACTATCCTTTTTATTTTTATCTGTTCTCTCAACTCTGAGAAAATTATATTAAAATCACCCAGTGTGGTTGTGGATTTATGTATTTGGTATGTTTTGAAACTATGTTAATTAAGTTACACAATAAAGAAATAAAGAAAATATTTTTGTACAGCTACACAATGTGTTTGTGTTTTAAACTGTTATTGCAAAGAGTCAAAAAGTTAAAAAAAATAAAAAGTATATAAAGTAAAAGAATTAAGGTAAGCTAAGGTTAATTATTGAAGAAAAATAATTTTTTACAAATTTAGTGTAGATAAATTTTCTCTGAGCTGAGAGAACAGATAAAAATTAAAAAAGACAATAGGAATAGAGATTTGGTTCTACCCAACTTACATAAATTAGGCTCATTTACTTAATTGAATAAATACAGCTGACTTAATTGAATACTAATAAAATATTTTCTTATACCTCTCATGGACTATTAACTAAAATTGATTGTGTTTTGGGACAAAAATCAAAATTCACCAAATTTGGGTGGCACCTGTGGCTCAGCGAGTAGGGCGCCAGCCCCATGAAGCTGGCCGGTTCAAACGTGGCCTCTGCTGAACTGCAAAAAACAAACAAAAAAAAAGCCGGGTGTTGTGGCGGGCGCCTGTAATCCCAGCTACTCAGGAAGCTGAGGCAAGAGAATCACCAAAACCCAAGAGTTGGAGGTTGCTGTGAGCTGTGATGCCACAGTGCTCTACTGAGGGCGACAAAGTGAGACTCTGTCTCTACAAAAAAAAAAAAAAAAGATTCACCAAATTTGAAGCATTGAAAACTGTAAGGAAGTAAAGTAAAAAATCCTTAGTAAACTAAGGAAGTAAAGCTAGTAATTAATGATTAAATTATGTATCTTAAGAAGTTAGAAATTACCTAATTTCTACCTAATTTAGTTAGAAAGAACCTAAATGAAGCTCAAACTGATAATAACTATGTTATTGTCACATCTTCCTGGTGGACTGACCCTTTCATCATTATGAAATGTTCACTTTACCTCTGGTAAAACTACTTTTCTCAAAATAGGTTTTGTTTTCTATAAAAATAATTCAGTTATCTTTTAGTTAGTTATTGCATCCTTTTGCCTTCAAATTGTACATGCCTCTGTATTTAAAGCCAACACTTGCAAGCAGCACATGCTTTTATGAAAAAAAAAATAAAAATCCTCTTTTCATTGTAGTATTTAGGTCATATATACATGTAATAAAACTACTGATATATTTGGACTTACATCTACCATTTTACTATTTGTCTTCAATTCGCCTATCTTTCTTTCTTATATTCCTTTCTCTCTCCTTTATTACCTTCTTTGGAATTAGTTGATTTTTTTATTATTCCATTTTCCCTCAATTACATTTTTATCTATATATTCCTTTACCCTTCTTTTACAAGTTACTGAGAGATTAAACATTCTTAAATTACTAAAGTCTTATACAAGTTAGTACTTTTACTATTTCCCAGATACTTTGATAATCCTTCAGTTACATTTGTATCTGCCTACTTCTGTTATAATGTTGCAATGACAAAGGATTATCACCATTGCTTTCTACAGTCCATATTTATTTAGCTGTGCCCACATAATTACCCATTCTGTGGCTCTTCATTATTTCATAATTTCCATGTTTTAATATGGAATTTTTTTTTTTGGTTATTTCCCTTGGTACAAGTGAATCACATTTATTTTACCTTCACTTCTGAAGAAATTTTTCTGGGTACAGGATTCTAGGTTGGTATTTATCTCCTTGAATGTGTTACAGTTATTGTTCCATTGTTTTCTGACTTAGGTAGTATCAGTTAAGAAGTCAGCTTTAAGTCTTATCTTTGCATCTCCAAAAGTAATTTGTCTTTCTTCCTTTGGTGGTTTTTAAGATTTTTCTCTTTAGATTCTCAACAGCATTACTGTAATGAATCAGATGTGATTCATTTTGGTTTCCTCTTCCTGGATTCATCACACACATTGATGAAGTCTTTCATTATATTTAGAAAATTATTAGATATTAATCTCTTCAGATGTTGATTCTGCTTCATTTTCTTTCCTTGCATTTTCTAGAATGCTAATTAAACATATGTATTCACCTTGTCTCACATGACTCTTGTATGCTGTATACTTTCCATCATTTTTGTTTTTCATCTTTCCCTCCCGTTTACCCTCTCATCAGTGTCCAGTCTGTCTTTAAATCCATCTTTAGAATTTTTTTTTTTTGTAAGACAGAATTTATTCACAGAAAAGAAAGAAAAGAATACAGAAAACATTAAGGCATCTGTTAGAGGGAGAAAATTCTAGTGGGGAGAGAGAAGCTCTCTCCGTTTCTCTCCCAGTCTTTCTCCAT
>CAUYON010060335.1:0-22454 GCA_963573935.1 Arctocebus calabarensis
TTTTGCAGAGACAGAGTCTCACTTTATCGCCCTGGGTAGAGTGCTGTGGCGTCACACTGTTCACAGCAACCTCCAGCTCTTGGGCTTAAGCAATTCTCTTGCCTCAGCCTCCCGAGTAGCTGGGACTACAGGCGCCCGCCACAGCGCCCGGCTATTTTTTTGTTTTGCAGTTCAGCCAAGGCCGGGCTTGAACCTGCCACCTTCGGTATATGGGGCCGGCACCCTACTCGCTGAGCCACAGGAGCCGCCCCGAATATAGGCTGCTTTTGCATCATAGCAAACTCAAAAATTGGAAGTTGAACCATTGTAAATTGGACCTGTCTGTACTATAATCTAATCCAAAGCCAATATTCAAAGTTTGTTAATTGTCCTCAATCTGAGAATGTGCATTATATTTAACTGTCAAGTTTTATGATGGGCAGACTTCTAAAGATGCACTCCTCCCTTTCCCCCCACCCTGAGATTCTTGTCCCCTGGTTAGTCAAACAAACAAAGATCTAGGTACTTCTCTGCAGAGACTTTGCAGATGTAATTAAAGTTACTAATCATCCCAACTGAAAGTAGAGAGAGGATCCCGGTCTACCTAGGTAAGCCTGGGGATTCACACAAGCCCTTAACAGAAGAGGATGGCAGAAGAGTGAGAGAGAGAGAGGTGTGGAAGGAGAAGTGGGAGAGATTCCAAGAGGAAGGAGAATTTGTCCTGCCCTTACTGGGGTGGGGGTGGGGGCATGGAATTAAAGGCAGCTGCACAGAGCAAAGACCAGCCCCTGACTCACAGCCAGCCAGAAAAACAAAGATGTCAGTCCTACAATCACAAGGAACTAGATTCAGCCAACCCCTGGATGAAGTTATATCACATGAAGTAAGCCAGGAATCGAAAGTTAAACACTGCACAATCTTACTCATATGTGAAAGCTAAAAGAACATTGATCTCATAGAAGTAAAAAATAGAACTGTGACGTTAGGGTCTGGGAAGGGTGAGGGAAGAGAAAGATAAGAGATGCATTCAAGTATACAAAATTACCGCTAGATATGAGTGCTAAGCTCTAGTGCCCTGTATTACTGTAAAACAACTTATGTTAACAATAATATATAGTTTCAAATAGTAGGAGGATGATACTGAATATTCCCAACACAAAGAGATGATAATTATTTGAGATGATGGATAGTCTAATTACCCTGATCTGATCACTATGCATTATGTGTATCACAACATCACTACGTTACTCCCTTGAGTATGTGCAATTATTATTTGTCAATTAAATGAATTAAAAAGTGCGTTACCTTCTCAGAGCGTTCCACTGTGATTAGTATAAAACCTTTGTTCTGCCTTGCTTCCCCTTTCAGAGGACCTCCCCAAACATGATTTCTACATCATTAGGGCTGGAGTATCAGGAAGCAGCCCTCACCCCAGAGGAGTCCGGTGAGGAAGCACTCCAATCCGCCAAAACTGGGCACGTGCACAGGGCCCCCTGGGACTTAGTTATCTCTAGAACAGCTCCTGAGACTTTCTCTGTCTTTTTTTGACCTTTGTTATTTTAAAAGAGCACATGCCACTTATTTGTAGAAAGTCCTTCAATTTGGGTTTGTCTGATGTTTTATTAATAGATTTAGGTTATACATTTGGGGACGTAATTCTCCAGGAGTGACATTGTGTTCTCAGTGCATCAACCTCAATGGAAACGTGATGCTGATTTTGTCCCAATAATGATAACGTTAATCACTTGGGTAATGTGATACCAGCCATGCTGTCCTCTGTAAAATTATGTTCCCCTTGAAATTAATAAAACATTGCAGAAAGATACCTCGGGACAATATAAACATCCTGCTCCTCATCAGATTTCTGCCAACAAATTTTAGCATCTATTGATGACCTTTGCCTGGAAGAGTTATTACTATAAGAGCTGCCAAATGAAAATTACCCAACTCTATGAATCATTCTACATTCATTAGCTGTCATTTTTCCACAAGGAAGAATATTATCTGTTCCTTTCTTTATTCATTTCTTAGCAATATGGGCTCACTGATATTATTCCATGGGTTTTAATCTGTTAGATCATTTTTATTTTGATGTGCAAATGATCCTATTTTGGGCTGTATTTGTCCCCAATTTTTCCCTTCAGACTGGCTCCTGTGTCCTTTGGATGTGTCCCCATTTAAAAAAAAAAAATTTTTACCATTTTCTTACTTTCCTGCAAATCATATATTCTAGGCTCATTTTTTACTTTTCTTACCCTGAAATCAGCCATTTCTCCAAAGATCTCAGGCTCTTTTTAGTGGCAAATGGTATTTAGAAAGCGAGATCTGGGTGACAGGTATCCTCCCAGCTACCAGGGGTACCATTGCTTCTAGGTCTTTCTAGTAGACAGAGCAAGGAAATGCACACATGTACACAAACGTATGTACACACATGCAGACACACACAAATATACTGTATGTAAATAGGAGTTCATGCTGATACCTCCAATTTTAATTCCCTACCACAGGATCCTTCCTGACCTCCCCTCATTCCATATTTGTTATCTCCCTTCTCCCTTAGTAAGAAACGTGGCTCCCAGTAGCCTGAGTACACCTCCTCATTTGTTTTGTGAATATAGAGCACAGACAGTACTCCCAGAACTGTTTACCCACATCATTTTGAAAAACACAAATCGAATAAATGGAGTTCAATATATTTTTTGCTGTTAGATAAAATGTTAATAGTGAGATACCTTGCCCAGAAGTTATTTATAATCGTTATTTTTTCCTTTCTTTGTTTTTGTTATTATTTTTTATTAAATCATAATTTTCTATATTGATGCATTTATGGGGTTCAGGGTACTGCTTCAAAATACAATGTGAAATGCTTACATTGAACTAAGTAACACATCCATCACAATTATATTCATTTCTTAATAGTTTTGAAATGTACCATTGCATCATGCACATTAGGCGAGGTCCCCCCAAATACCCTCTCTCCTTCCATAACCCCCCTCCCCTCTCTCTCCTCTTCCCTTCTGCTTTCTGGACTGTACTTATGTTCTGCCATTCATGTGAGTGTGTAGGTGATTATATATTGATTTTGTAGTAGCATTGAGTACATTGGATACTTTTTTTATCCATTCTTGGGATACTTTACTAAGAAGAATATGTTCCAGTTCCATCCAGGTAAACATAAAAGATAGGAAGTCTCCATCTTTTTATGACTGCATAATATTCCATGGTGCACATATACCACAATTTGTTAGTTCATTCTTGGGTCAATAGGCACTTGGGCTATTTCTGTGTCTTGGCTGTTATGAATTAGGCTGTAATAAACATTCTGTTGCAAATGTCTTTGTTGTAAAATAATTTTTGATCATCTGGGTATATATCTAGGAGAGGAATTGCAGGATAGAACAGAAAGAATTTTTAGTTCCTTAAGTGTTCTCCGAACTTCCTTCCAAAAAGGTCATCTTAGCTTGCATTCCCACCAGCAGTGTAGAAGCGTTCCCTTCTCTCCGCATCCATACCATCATCTGTAGTTTGGGGATTTTGTGATGTGGGTTAATCTTACTGGAGTTTGATGATATCTCAAAGTGGTTTTGATTTGCATTTCTGTGATGATTAAGGATGATTTTTATGTGTTTGTAGGCCATGTGCCTATCTTCATCAGAGAAGTTTTTGTTTAAGTCTCTTGCCCACATAGAAATGGGTTTTTTTTTTCTTATTGATGAGTTTGAGTTCTCTGTAGATTCTAGTTATTAGACCTTTGTCGGAAGCATAACCTGCAAAAGTTTTCTCCCATTCTGAAGGTTGTCTGTTTGCTTTACTTACTGTGCTCTTGGCTGTACAAAAGCTTTTTAGTTTGATCAGATCCCAGTAATATATTTTGGGGGTTGCTTCAATTGCCCAGGGAGTCCTCTTCATAAAATATTCTCCCAGGACAATTTCTTCAAGTGTACTTCTAGAGTTTCATGTCTTAAGTTTAAATCTTTTATCCAGTGAGAATCAATTTTTATTAATGGTGAAAGTTGGGGGTCCAGTTTCAGTCTTCTACAGGTCGCCAGCCAGTTCACCATTTGTTAAATAGAGAGTCTTTCCTCCACTGAATATTTTTGGTTAGCTTGTTGAAAATCAAATGATGGTAAGTAGCTGGGTTCATCTCTTGGTTCTCTATTCTGTTCCATTAATCTACCACTCTGTTTTTGTGCCAGTACCATGCTGTTTTGATCACTATAGATTTATAGTATAGCCTGAAGTCTGGTAATGTGATATCGCCTGATTTGTTCTTATTTCTGAGTAATATATTTTCTATTTGAGATTTTTTCTGATTCCATATAAAATGAGGTACTTTTTTTCCAGTTCTTTAAAGTATGATGATGGTGCTTTCATAGGGATTGCATTAAATCTGTAGATAGCTTTGGGTAGTAAGGAAATTTTAACAATGTTGATTCTTCTCAACATGAGCATCTTTCATGTCCTTTGTTAGGTAAATTCCCAGATATTTCATCTTCTTTGGCACTATTGTAAAAGGAATAGAGTCCTTGACTATATTTTCAGCTTGACTATTGTTGGCATATATAAAAGCTATTGACTTGTAAGTATTAATTTTTGTATCCTGAGATGCTGCTGTATTCCTTGATCACTTCTAAGAGTTTTGAAGTTGAATTCCTGGGATTTTCCAGGTGTAGGATCTTATCATCAGTGAAGAGGGAGAGTCTGATCTCCTCTGACCCTGTTTAAATACCCTTAATTACCTTCTCTTGCCTGATCATGATGGCTAAGACTTGCAATACTATGTTGAATAGCAGTGGAGACAGTGGACATCCTTGCCTTGTTCCTGATCTGAGTGGAAATGTTTTTAATTTTACACCATTCAATATAATATTGGCTGTGGGTTTGCTGTAGAAGGCCTCTATCAGTTTAAGAAATGTCCCTTAAGAAAATGCGTATTTTCTTAAGGGTTCTGATCATGAAAGTATACTGGATATTATCAAAGGCTTTTTCTGTGTCAATTTAGAGAATCATATGGTCTTTGTTTTTTATTTTATTGATGTGATGTATTATATTTATAGATTTGCATATGTTGAACCAACCCTGTAACCCTGGAATAAAACCAACTTGATCATGGTGTATAATTTTTTTTGATGAGTTGTTGAATTCTGTTTGCTAAGATCTTATTGAATATTTTTGCATCAATATTCATTAATAATATTGGTCTATAATTTTCTTTCTTTGTTGTATCTGTTCCTGTTTGGGGGATCAGGGTGATATTTGCTTCATAGAATGTATTGGGAAGTATTTCTTCTTTTTCTATGCTTTGGCAAAGGTTATATAATATAGGTACTAGTTCCTCTTGAAAGGTTTGATAGAATGCAGATGCCATCTGGTCCTAGACTTTTCCTTTTTGGGAGATTTCAGATTGTTGATGCTATTTCAGTGATTGATATAGGTCTAGTCAAGATTTCTAATTCTTTCTGGTTGAGCCTAGGAAGGTGGCAAGCTTCCAGGTATTGGTTCATTTCCTTCAGATTTTCATGTTTCTAAGGAATATTTTTGTAGTAATCATTGAGGATTTTTTGAATTTCTGAGGTGTCTGTTGTTATTTATCCTTTATCATTTTGGATAGATGATATTAGAGATTTTACTTTTCTATTTCTGATTAGGTTGGCCAAAGGTTTACCAATTTTGTTCATCTCAAAAAAACAACTTTTTGTTTTGTTGATCTTCTGAATGATTCTTTTGTTGTCAATTTCATGTAATTCTACCCTAATTTTGTTTATTTCTTTTCTTCTGCTGGGTTTGGAGTTGCAATGTTCTTCCTTTTCCTATTGCTTGAGATGATCCATTAAGTTATTGGCTTCCTCTCTTTC
Organism: Arctocebus calabarensis; assembly: GCA_963573935.1. Taxonomy (NCBI): domain Eukaryota; kingdom Metazoa; phylum Chordata; class Mammalia; order Primates; family Lorisidae; genus Arctocebus; species Arctocebus calabarensis. Next base: position 5,835 of record CAUYON010060335.1, read on the forward strand.
TGTCTTCTTGATGAAGGCTTCAAGTGCTATAAATTTCCCTCTTAGGACTGCCTTTGCAGTATCCCACAGGTTTTGCTAATTTGTGTCTTTATTATCATTTTGTTCCCAAAACTTGATGATTTCCTTCTTAATCTTGCCTTTGACCCAGCTATCATTTAGCTTAAGATTATTTAGTTTCCATGACTTTGTTTGGGTATGAGGATTCCTGTTGCTGTTGAGTTCAACTTTTATTTCATGGTGGTCCAAAAAGATATAAGGAATAATTTCTATTCTTTTAAATTTGCTGAGGTTAGACTTGTGTCCTAGGATATGATCTATTTTGGAGGATGACCCAAGGGCTGATGAGAAGAATGTTTATTCAGTTTTATTAGAGTGAAATGTTCTGTAGAGGTCTGTAAAGTCTATTTGTTCTAGGGTCAGGTTTAAGTCTAATATTTCTCTGTTTAGTTTCTTCTTGGAGGATCTATCCAAAACTGTCAAAGGGGTGTAAAATCTCCAACTATTATAGTGCAGGAAGATATCAAGTTGTTCATATCCATTAGGGTCTGCTTTATGAATTGAGGAGTATTCTGGTAGGGTGCATAAATGTTAATTATCGAAATCTCTTCATGTTGGGTGTTTCCCTTGACAAATATGTAATGACCTTCCTTAATCTTTGTTGGTTTAAAGCCAATTGTATCTGCTACTAAAATTGTAACCCCTGTTTTTTTTTCTGGTTTCCATTTGCCTGTATTATACAAGTCCATCCTGTCACCCTAAGTCTATTTTTATCCTTTAAGGTAAGATGAGTTTCTTGTACACAACAGATATCCAGTCTGAGTTTATGTATCTAGTCAGCTAGCCTGTGCCTCTTTAGAGGACAATTTAAACCATTCACATTAATTGAAATAATTGATAAGCCTGGTTGTATTTTGGATGTCATGATTTTCAGATGTCCAGTGGACATTTTTCATCTTTTCACCACTGTGGAAGTTGAGTTTTGCTCAAAAATTTCTGGGTGAGTTTACTTTGGAGGTAGAGCATTGTGCTGGTCGTTGTGGAGGATGGGTCTGAGAATATCCTGGAGAACTGGTTTAGTTACAGCAAATTTCTTCAACATGTCTATGTCATTAAAGTATTTGATTTCTCCATCACAAATGAAACTCAGTTTAGCTGGAGACAGGATCCTGGGCTGGAAGTTGTTTTGTTTTAGGAGATTAAAGTTCAATGACCATCTTCTTCTGGCTTGAAACATTTTGGCTAAGAGATCTGCAGTCATTCTGATAGTTCTCCCTTTGTGGGTGATGCTTTTCTTATCTCTGGATGCTTGCAGAATTTTGTCCTTCATCTTAACTTTGGCAAAGTTAATCACAATGTGTATAGGAGATGCTTTATTTGGATTGAGTCTTGTGGGGTTCTGGAACTGTCTGCTATCTAAAGTTCTGTATCTTTTGCAATACGTGGGAAATTCTCCTCCAAAATCTCTTGGAGTAGAGCATCTGTACCTTTAGGACCATCCTCTTCTCCTTTGGGAATTCCTATAAGATGAATGTTTGATCTTTTGGAGTGATCCCTCAACTCTCTAAGGGAATGATCAGTTTCTTTTGTTTTGAGTTTGGTTTTTTTTTTGCAGATTTTGGCCAGGGCTGGGTTTGAACCCACCACTTCTGGTATATGAGGCCAGTGCCCTACTCCTTTGAGTCAAAGGCGCTACTAGGGAATGATCAGTTTTTGCTCTCCATTTGTCTTCCTATTTGAGTGTTCGGGAATATTCAAAAGCTTTGACTTCCGTTTCAGAGATCCTTTCTTCTGCCTGGTCAACTCTATTACCGGGGGATTCTACTGTATTTTGGAGCTCCTCAACTAACTTTTTCATTTCCTTGAGCTTTGCTGTCTCTTTCCTCATTATGTCCATATCTTTGGTAACTTGGGCTTTGAATTCATTAATTTTTTGAGACAACTTTACAGCTACTCTTTGGAATTTGATTTCTATCTTTTCTTCCATTCTATTTATCTTATTTGCTATCCTGTTCTGATTTTGATTTCTGACATTGCTGCCATTTGTCTATGCATGGCATCTTCCATTGCATCTCCTTTGTCATTTCTGGGGGAGGGGAGTCATCTACTCTCGTTATTCATGTTGCCAGAGTTCTTCTGTTGGGTCCACACCATGTTTATGTTCCACCATTTGGTTATTAGAACTGGTAGGGTGAGATTGAATTGGGGTTCCCAGGTAGTAGAGATAGCCCCTTACCAAAGCTCTAGGCTTTGTAATTGTGGCTTATCTCCTACAACCTTATAAAGGCCCTTTTCAGAGTTTTGGCAGGAGACTCTGAGGACTTACTTGGTGAGATGATGCAAGCTAGCTCTGTTTTGATATCAGCCACCCCCTACCCTATCCTAAGAAACCACAGTATTAGGCTTAAATCTCAACTGTGAAGAGATACCAACAGCTATGGCACCCAGTCCCCGCCCTTCAGTTCTTTTCTGCTACAGAACTTCAGAGTTCAACCTTAGAATGTCCCTGATCAGACAGCCCCAGACACAGTTTCCAAGTAAATTGTATCAGGCAGTACAAACTCTGCTCAACAGAGAGGGATCAAAGGGTCTCCAACAGCACAATTGGAGCCAGGGATTCACACTCCTGCCTGCCAGACTCAGTCCACACTGTTGTCTGCTTCTCTGCTTATAGGCCCAGTGGGAGCCAGGGATCATACCCCTGCCCACCAGTCTCAATCCACACCCAGCTAGCCTCTGCTTGTCCAGTTGGAGACAAGTGATCACGCCCCCACCTGCCAGTCTCAGTCCACTGCCTGGCAAGTCTCTGTTTGCAGGTTCTGTTAGAGTCAGGGCACTGCACTCTGCTCACAGGTCTCAGTCCTCACCCAGTAAGCCTCTGCTCATCAGCCCTGCTGGAGACAGGAGACCACGCTTTAGGCCTCAGGTCTTGTTTCACACCCAGAAAGCCACTGCTCAAGGGTTCTATTGGAATCAGGGGACCATACCCATGATCTCAGGTCTCAGTCCATGCCTGGCAAGCTTCTGCTTGCAGGCCCAGCAGGTGCTGGGGACCAGCCCTGTCTGCTGAACTTAGTCCACACGGGGCAACCACTCTCCTGCTGTGGGTGCCATCAAAGATGGGGATTCTGTACCCCTTCCCACCAGACACAGCCCAATCCAAGGGTCAACACCACCACTGGCCAGGAATAATCATAACCAGAGGACTGCTCTTCCTCCCACCGAGTGTCTCTTTCTTCCCACATCCTCTTTCTTCCCTGTTAGTCACAGATTCTGTTCTGATAGTTGGCGGTCCACACTATGCCCAGATCTCTCAGGACAAGACCAAACAATCTGTGCTCTGCAGGGGGCAGAACTTCAGACTGCCTTGTAAGGGGGGAAAGAGTGGATTGGGAATTTGGGCTTGTGGGGGAAAATATCCATTCAATTTTATGCCTGGTGAAGTGGTATCTAGGTTCATAAGTGGGACCTCCCTAGAGATAGACCTGGTATTTAATGGCTCTTTCCAGTGAAGTAAAATGAGTAAATGAGTAAAATTTTGTTCCCTGCTTCTTCGTAGATAGCCTACGGCAGGTCTTCTGCTTGGGGGAGGGGTCTCACACCCTCTAGTCGATAGGTTTTTTACCTGTAATTTGTTTTCTTGAATACTCTTCCTTGGAGTTACAGCTTGCTGAACTTCTTTCTTGACTCAAGCCCCCACCTTTGGCTTCATAGAGTCTGAGTCCATTCAGTTTTTCTTCCTTTGCTCAGGAGCCTCAGCTGAGGGTTGCTATCAGTTGGCCATCTTCCCAGAATTCCCCCTGTAATTGTTCTTTTTATTTTTTACTTCAGTATGATTATGTTATTAATTTATATTCCAGTTAGATACATTGGTTAATGTTTACTGTCTATTTTAGTTTTTCCCCCATGCAGGAAGATTTAAATGTTTTTGCATATGAAAAAACATTAATATGGTAACCAAAATTATACAAAAACTCAAGTCAGGGAAGTGTCCTCTCTCCTACTCATCACCTCCTCCCCATCCTGCTGATGTCTGTGAGTAACAAATCTGTTAGGTTTGCTGTGTTTCTTTTAGCAACAATAAGATCATATATGTTTCCTTATTCCTCCCTTCTTTCTTATACAAAAAGTAGCATACTGTCATGAGTGAGTTCTGCCATGGAGACTAGAGATGGAGCTTAGGAGTGGAAGGTTTACTAGGGTTTCCCAAGGCCGACCCCTGTGAAGGGAAGGGACAGAGCAGGTTTGGACAGACAGAGAAGCTGAGCTGTGATGTGACCTTGCATGTGACCTCAGCTGACCTTATGGGGAATTCTGAAACTGGAAAGATCCTTCAGAGCTGTTCCAGGTCACACGGACAGTTAAGGGTCTCTATACCCTACATCTATTAGTTATTGGATGTGGGCCACCTAGGAAGGGTCATGACCTTAGGTGAGGCAGTTCTCTTAGCCAAGGCAGCCCCCATAGTGGGCTGACTGCTCAGGGCTTTCTGCCGACACCACTAACTCCTCCATTCCTGAAGGGGACCTGGTGGTGCATCACAACATCTACCACGCAGACTACACATCCTCTTACACATTTTGTTTCTCATTATCATTATACCTTAGAGATCACTCCAAATCTTCCTTGTTTTTAAACAGCTAAACAATATTATTTCAATGTATAGGTGTACTATTGTTTATTCAACGAATCTCCCACAATACAGGCAACTGTATTGCTCCAAATGTTTTGTGTTACAAATATTGCTGAGATGAACAACCTTGAGTATGTGAATTGATTTTCATACTGATGGAAGTGTATCTGCCAGGTAAATGCCTATGACCTCATTCTGTATATCCTTTACCCTTCTCCCCCTACCTTTATAATCACGGTACACTTACCAAAACCTACAAGTTAACACTGGCACATCACTATTAATTAAATGACCAGTTTGGGTTTCACAAGATTTTCCATTGCTATCATTTTTCTGTTTCGAGATCCAACCAGGATATCATATTGCATTTATTAGCTTGTTTTCTTAGTCTCCAGCCTGTGACTGGCATCGGGCTTTGAGTGTTTCTGGGTTTTCTATTCAATTCTATTGGTCAGTTTACCACTTCATGGAACAAAGTCACACTACTTTCATTATAGAGTATCTAGAATATGCTTTCATAACTAATAGGATAGTCCAGAGCTTTTTATTCCAGGGTCCTCCTACTTTTTCTTACATGCTTAATTTTTCAGCTTTTCAAGCTGCCCTTAATAAAAAAGCTTGTGGAATTTTTATAGGATTGTATTAAATTGATGATAGAGCTAAGATTCAAACACAGACGCTTAACTCCAGCACCCACATTAAGGTTTGTGGTAGTACTTAATTTTTATTTATAGAGTTCAGTTTTGTTGTTATAACCAGGCTCCTTTGTATTATATTCCCTGGAACTAGAATTTGATGTGGGAGTAATTTGCATGCAGGTTTATTAACAAAGAATCAGGGGCAGCGCTTCTGGCTCAGTGAGTAGGACGCTGGCCCCATATACCAAGGGTGGTGGGTTCAAACCCAGCCCTGACCAAACTGCAAAAAAAATAGTCGGGTGTTGTGGCAGGTGCCTGTAGTCTTAGCTGCTTGGGAGGCTGAGGCAAGAGAATCACCCAAGCTCAGGAGTTGGAGGTTGCTGTGAACTGTGATGCCACAGCACTCTACTGAGGGCGACAAAGTGAGACTCTGTCACAAAAAAAAAAAAAAAAAGAAACAGGCTCAAATGCACTGAATGACAAATATGACAATTATGTTTAGATGACTCTGAAAATTCTTTTTTTTTTTTTGTAGAGATAGAGTTTCACTTTATTGCACTTGGTAGAGTGGCGTCACACACCTCACAGTAACCTCTAACTCGTGGGCTTAGGCGATTCTCTTGCCTCAGCCTCCCAAGCAGCTGGGACTACAGGTGCCTGCCATAACGCCCGGCTATTTTTTTGTTGTAGTTTGGCTGGCACTGGGTTTGAACTCGCCATCCTTGGTATATGGGGCCTGCGCCCTACTTGCTGAGCCACAGGCACTGGCCTGAAAATTCTTATTTCTATAATTAAAAACACTTAATCTGTGAAACGAAATAAGAATGACTCCAGAAACCTTTTGGTGGGACATTGAATTGCTTCTTAGTGGAAAGCTTGGTCAACTAATTCTGAAATATTTGCACATACATCCCAATAAATAACAACATCATATTAAACAGATTTGCTTTGTGTTTTATCAATTTTACCATTTTTACCTCCTGACTTCTCTTTGAAAGCACTGAAGAAGACTACACTAAGCCTCTGGTTGTGCTTTCCTTTTTCTGCAAATTTGTCAGAATTAAGGACTGGAATTCTTGGAAAGTATTACCTTTTGGCAACTTGCACAAAGTCTTCACTAGCATTAGCCAATTCCTCCGCCATCTTCTCCAAAAAGGCAAATGCTTCATTCTCTGCATCTTTGCTCTCCATTGAGATGAACAGATGGCAAAGCTGAACAATCATTGGTGAGATGATCCTCTCGATGTCTTTGTTCTGTGTCATGGAGCTGATGTCATCCAGGAGGAAGGATTCCATCTCTTCCAGTCTGTACATGGAAGTTATGACATGGTTAGGCCAGGCTCACAGATACATAAGATGACCTCTCTGTAGCTTGATGTTCACCTGATTTTTCTTCTATGATGGGAAAGAAATAAAAAAAATTAAAGGGGGCTGTTTTCAGATCTCACACATATGAGCTAGAGTGCAGAAAAAAATATATATATATATGTAGGGCAAAGACTCAATGTGACAGGTTTAGAGGAAGGCAAACAGAATGGTGAATGGATTCACAAACTGTGTGAGGTAGAGACAGTTTAAGAAATGGTAAACTTGGCTCTGTGCCTGTAGCTCAAGTGGCTAAGGCACCAGCCACATACACCAGAACTGGAGGGTTCGAATCCAGCACGGGCCCACCAAACAACAATGACAACTGCAACCAAATAATAGCCGGGAGTTGTGGTGGGCACCTGTAGTCCCAGCTATTTGGGACCAAGGCAAGAGAATTGCTTAAGTCCAGGAGCTGGAGGTTGCTGTGAGCTGTGATGCCATGGGACTATACCCAGGATGACAGCTTGAGGCTCTGTCTCAAAAAAAAAAAAAATGGTAAACTTAATTATAAAGATGTGGTTTAAGTCACCAATATTTGTAGCACTAGATACAGTAGGGGGAACAGGTTTTGCATAACTTTTACCCTAGGGAGCTTTTCGGAACAAGGGTGAAAGCCATGTAGCAACAGAAAGTTTTCCCTTAGAAAGCAAAATTCTTCAAGATCCTAGAAACTTCTTCCCTTGGCAAGATACAAAGCTATATGACAACTTGAGGACACTATATGCAGATTTCAAATATTGTGTGAGCAGACAGACAAATTTTCAAAGCCAAAATTCTATAATTTGTTCAATTTCAGTCTGTCATTCAAAATCTCCTCCAAATGGAGACTGAAGGAGAAAGGCTCAGGCTTGCTCTTTTGATTAGGATGTAATAGCTTATGACAGGTCACAGTCCCTGCTATCATGTCTAGAAAAGTCAGATAAATTATTAAAATTATATTCCATAAGATGTGAGAGATCTGTAGAAGGAAGGACTATGACATAAAATCTCTAAGAGGAGAGAATGTTTGAGAGATGAGATAGTATATATTTTTTTATTTTGTTTTATTTTATTTTTTTGAGACAGAGCCTCAAGCTGTCACCCTGGATAGAGTGCCGTAGCATCACAGCTCACAGCAACCTCCAACTCCTGGGCTAAAGCGAGTCTCTTGCCTCCGCCTCCCAAGCAGCTGGGACCACAGGTGCCCGCCACAATGCCTGGCCATTTTTTGGTTGCAGCCATCATTGTTGTTTGGCAGGCCCGGGCTGGATTCAAACCTGCCAGCTCAGGTGTACGTGGCTGGCGCCTTAGCCCATTGAGCCAGAGGCGCCAAGCCAGATGAGATAGTATAAATGACTATTTATATTTTTATTTATTTATGTTTTCTTTTTTTTGAGACAGATCCTCAAGCTGTCACCCTGGATAGAGTGCCGTGGCATCACAGGTCACAGCAACCTCCAATTCCTGGGCTCAAGCAAATCTCCTGCCTCTGCCTCCCAAGTAGCTGGGACTACAGGCGCCCGCCACAGCACTCGGCCATTTTTTGGTTGCAGCCGTCATTGTTGTTTGGCGAGCCCAGGCTGGATTCAAACCCACCAGCTCAGGTGTACATGACTGGTGCCTTAGCTGGTTGAGCCACAGGCACTGAGCCAACTGTTTACATTTTTAGAGGCATTTCCTGATTCTGGGTGCATGCTGAGGAATAGGGCCTGAACAAATAAAAAATCCAGTGCTAAGAGAAAAGTAGAAAATATATTTTATAATTAAGAACTTCCTACCTAGACCCATGAGGTAGTCCAACTGCTGAAAATCAAATATAAAGAAAAAAATATTAAAGCTTCTGGAGTGAAAAAGGACTATCTTTGAAGAAGCAATATTAAAACTGGTAGATGACTTCTCTTCACAAACAAAAGTATCCGAAAGACAATGGAATGGCATCTCTAAAGTTTAAAAAAGAAAACAATTTACCTAGAAATGTATAGTCAATGAAAATATTTTTTAAAATACTGATGGATTCATTTATAATACCTAAGATATGGAATCTACCATTCATGAATGGAATCTATCCATTCATCTGTTAATTCTCCATTAACAGATGAATGGATAAAGAAAATGTGTCATTCATACATAACGGAATACTGTTCAGCCATAAAAAGAATGAAATCTGTCATTCACAGCAACAAGAATGAGCCCAGAGGACATTATGGTAAGTGAAGTAAGCCAGACACAGAAAGATAAATATTGCATCTTCTTATTTACATGTGGAAGCTAAAAAAGTTGATGATATAGAAGTAAACTGTAGAATAGTGATTACTAGAGGCTAGGAAGAGAATGGGGGAGGGGGATACAGGAAAGATGATTAAAGAATACAGAACTACAGTTAGATAGAATGAATAAGATTTAGTGTTCACTAGATCTAGTGTAACATAGAGTTCATCTATGTTCAGACTAGTGTCATCATTATGGGGTGACTATAGTTACAAATAATTTACTGTGTATTTCAAAAGAGCCAGAAGAAAATACTTTTAAGTGTTTCCAACACAAAGAAATGATACATGTTTGAAGTGACAGATGTACTAATTATCATGATTTGACCATTATACATTATATGTATCAAATTATTACTTTGTATCCTCATAAATATAGACAATTATTATGGAAATTCAAAATTCAAAAAAAAAGATTGGAATAACCTGCTCCTTAAAATTTTTGTAGGACTTGGCTGTGAAACAACCTCCCCTGGAGTCTTTCTTATGTGCACATAAATGTGAAGTATAGCAAAGGTACAGAAAGGTGTATAGAATGGGTTCAGCTTAATAAATTCTTGGAAAGAAATTGCCCATAATTGCTTAAGAAAAACGATGTACTGGGGTGATGGATTTGTTCTAAATCTTCATTGCTGTGGTTAAACGACTGTATGCATTTGTCAAAACGTAGAAAATTGAACTCTAAAAAATGATAAATTTTAGTGTATGTAAATTATAAGTTAATTTTTTAATGAGAAAATAAAGGTAATTAAAGGCATTTCAGATTAACAAAAACTGATGGTATTTGTTACCATCAGGGCTGCACTAAAAGAAAAAAATTTTTTTTCTTTTGGAAAAGAGGAATATGATGCAAGAGGAAATCAAATATAGAGAGAAAAGAACAATACCAGAAAGGGAACATATGAGTAAATGGAATAGACTATTTCTTACACAAAACAGTGACATCATACCTTCTAGAATTTAAAATATAGGTACCACTGGCCAGGCACGGTGGCTCACACCTATAATCCTAGCACTCTGGGAGGCCGAGGCAGGCAGATTGCCTGAGCTCAGGAGTTCGAGACCAGCTTGAGGAAAACAGAGACCCCAGTTCTACTAAAAATAGAAAAAAAAAATTAGTCAGGCATTGTGGCAGGCACCTGTAGTTGTAGCTACTCAGGAGGCTGAGGCAAGGGAATAGTCTGAGCCCAAGAGTTTGAGGTTGCTGTAAGTTAGAGGGTGACATGGCACTCTACTTAGGGCATAGAGAGAGATACTGTCTCTGAATAAATAAAATAAAATAAAATAAAATATACAACTAAAATGCATAATGGCCATAAAACAAAAAGCAGGAGGGTCAAGAATGGAAGAAAAAGTATCCAATGTACTCAGTCTTACTATGAACCAATTTAAGAATGAAAGTTATAACCTAATTATAGCTCAAGAGGAAGGGGAAAGGGGAGAAGGAGGGGAGGAGTGGGGGGAGGATGGGTAGAGGGAGGGTAATTGGTGGGACCACACCTACGGTGCATCTTACAAGGGTACATGTGAAATTTACCAGGTATAGAATATAAATGTCTTAACACAATAACTAAGAAAATGCCATGAAGGCTATGTTAACCAGTTTGATGAAAACATTTCAAATTGTATATAAAACCAGCACATTGCATCCCATGATTGAATTAATGTACACAGCTATGATTTAATTAAAAAAAAAAAAGGCAGGAGGGGGGGATAATGAACTGTTTTAGAGTTATAGCTTCATCAAGAAATTGCAAAAAATAATCATCTATGTTAAGCTACATAAAACAAGGACATACATAATCTCTATGATGACCACTAAAAAAGTGAAAGAATATTTAACCAAAAAGTTATTACACAAAAATAATATAAAAGTTTATATTTATAAAAATAATTAAAGTTTTGATTAGTTTTAAAGGCAATAAAAGGAGAAAATGAGCATAAAACAGGCGGCACAAATAGGAAAAAATTCCAGTAAGATAGTTTATAAAAAGGCTAATACAGCTTGGAGCCTGTAGCTCAGTGGAGAAGGCCCCTGCCACATACATTGGGGCTGGCGGGTTTGAACCCAGCCCAGGCCTGCTAAACAAAAATGACAACTACACCAAAAAAATAGCCGGGCATTGTGGCAGGCACCTGCAGTCAAAGCTACTTGGAAGGCTGAGGCAAGAGAACCACTTGAGCCCCAAAGAGGTGGCTGTGAGCTGTGACTCCATGGCACTCTACTGAGGGCAACATAAGGAGACATTGTCTCCAAAAAAAAAAAAAAAGGCTAATACATCAGCAATTACATCACATTTTTGTGAAAAGACTGGATTTATCAAGTAAAAGATTAAAATTGTCAGGCTGGATAAAACAAATTCCAACTATATATCCTGATTACAAGAGACACAGTTAAGGGCATAGACAGGTTGAAAGTAAAATAAAACATAACACAGAGACTTTCTTTTTTTTTGAGACAGAGTCTTACTATGTTACCCTCAAACTTTTGGGCTTAAGCGATGCTCTTGCCTCAGCCTCCTGAGTAGCTGGGACCACAGATGCCCGTCACAACATCTGGCTATTTTTAGAGATGGGACCTCTTGCTCAGGCTGGTCTCACACTCATGAGCTCAGGCAATCCACCCACCTTGGATTCCCAGAATGCTGGGATTACAGGTGTGAGCCACCATGCTCGGCACTCAGAGACTTTAACTTAAAGAAAACTAGCATTACTATAATAATGTCAAACAGAGGATACATAAGGCAAGAATTACTAGAGATGTACAGAATTATTTTATACATATGATGTGATCTAATTCAATTACTTAGCTATCATCTCTCAAGCTAAAAATAAACCTAAGGAAATCATGAGTGAAGAATTTATAAACAGCAGAAATCATTGTAAAGGGAGAAAGTTATAAAATAATCAACAAAACTAATAGGTGTTGAAAAGATTAATAAAATTGATAAAGAGCTATCATGACAGATGAAGAACACATAGATTCCATATGAGGTGATTAGTACTATAAGAAATGATAAAGATCACTGGAGGCTGGGAACAGTGGCTCATGCCTGTCATCCTAGCATTCTGGGAGGCCAAGGTGGAAGAATCACGTGAGCTCAGCAGTTCAAGATCAGCTAGAGCAAGATCAAGGCCCTCTCTCTACTGAACATTAGCCAGGTGTTGTGGCTGGCACCTGCAGTCCCAGTTACTCGGGAGGCTGAGGCAAGAGAATTGCTTGACCCCAGGAGTATGAGGTTGCTGTTGTCATGAGCTATGACACCAGGGTGATGGAGTGGGACTCTGTTAAAAGAGAGAAAGAAAGAAAGAAAGAAAGAAAGAAAGAAAGAAAGAAAAGAAAAGAAAAGAAAAGAAAAGAAAAGAAAAGAAAAGAAAAGAAAAGAAAAGAAAAGAAAAGAAAAGAAAAGAAAAGAAAAGAAAAGAAAAGAAAAGAGAAAAGAAAAGAAAGAAAAATTTCTAGGCATTTTTTCCAAGAGCAAAAGTACAAGTACATTTCAGTAGGCAGATGGATTATTGGACTACATAAAGGAGGAGATTTATTGTGGCCTTTGTACAGAGGAATTAGTGAGTCAGGTGCAGTGGATTTGGGATTGTTTATTTGGGATATTATCAGTTGATCTGATTGTTAGTGTTTGTCCTGAGATGTCTGGTCCCTAGCCTCAGAGTGATTGTGGCAAGGGAATATTGGCCCAGATTGGATGAGTCCACCAGGGGAGGTGGAGGGTATACTGTGGATTTTTTAGTATGTGTATGAAAAGCCTGATTTGAATCAAGAATTCACTGTGGGGGCACATTCCAGGGACTACAAGAGTCTATGATATCAAAGCGTCAGAGTTACATAAAATACAAAGGCTTAACAAATACAGGATTTAATAAAACAATTTTCCTATGACAGAATAAATCCTCTAGTTGACATCTACTTTGGGGTAAAATTTCAAAACTAGATCTGTGCTCAAAAGTAAAAATGAGGGGTAAGTACTATATCAATGGTTTTCTCCATTTATGTATTCAGACAGAGTTTTGTTTTTTTGCACTCTGTAGGGTTCTCTGGTATCATAGCTCACAACAAACTTCAAGTGCTGTCATCAAATGTACCTATTCCCTCAGCTGGTTCTCCAGGCAGCTCATTTTTATTCTTCAGAGATGGGGATCTCACTCATGGTCAGGCTGGTCTCCAATTCAGAACCTCAGATAATCCAACTGACTGGGTCTCCCAAAGTGCCCAGATGACAGGCATGAAGCACTACCACTGGCCACAAACCATAGTTTGAAAAATGTCCCAACATTAAGGTCTGCAGTGGTGGATCACACTTGTAATCCTAACACTCGGGGATGCAGAAGTGGGTGGTCAAAAGTAACTGGGCACTGTTGTGGGGCACCTATACTCCCAGATGCTCAGGAAAATGAGGGAATTGGATCTGTTGAGCCCAGGAGTTTGAGATTTTGGTTAGCTATGATGACATTGGGGAACTTTACCCAGGGGTAAGGAGTCAGACTCTGTCTAAATGAAAAAGAAAATGAAAATTTTGGTAGGATAGAACAATGTGTCTTCCATGGCAATTCATGGTAGCCTGTGTGTGAGCAGGGAAATAGGGTTTACTTTGTCTCAGGCACTCTCACGACTTAGGTACTTCTTATGCTGTGAGCTTTTTGAGCACCTCAAGTTTTGGAAAACATCATTAAGTAGCTTCATTGAAATAAGTTAGTTTACCCTTTGAAAGTGTACAATTCTGTGTTTCTTTGTATAATCACAGAATTGTACAGCTATCATCATAATCTAATTTTAGAACTTTTTGTCCTACCGCCACACAAAGAACATCAATACTAGCAGTCACTTTCATTTCCCCCCATCCTCCCCCACCTAGCCCCTACTCCTAGTAAACAAGTGTCCTCATCTTGATGTTTTCCTCTAAGTTCAGCCATACCCTGTGTGGTCTTTTGTAACTGGCCTTGTTCCCTTATCATAATGATTTTAAGGTTCATTCCTATTGTAACATACATGTGCACTACATTCCTTTTGATTGTTGAAAAAATATTATATCATGTGAATATAGCACGTTATATGTATCCCATCACCTGTAAATCCCATTAGTATTACTGAAGACGTTTCCCTCTCATCTACAAATTTTAAAAGATTTTATCAAGAAGACATATTGCCTATGTCAAAAGTCTTTTCTGTGTCTGTTGAGGTAACCATGTGGTTTTTCTTCTTGATTCTATTAATATAGTGTATTATATAATATGATTTTTCCATATTGAGCTAGAACAGTAATCCTGGTAATAGATCCCATTTTGGATACATGTATAAAATACTTTGAAATGCTACCGAACTTTTCCTGCACCTATAAAATACATCTCTTATAGATTTGAGATTGCATTTCACCCTTTGCCAGAGAAAAAACTAGGTTCCATCATAGTTCAAGGCAATGGAAGCTGTTGACTTCAAGTGACACTTTTGACTTTATCCTTTTAAGAAGCTGGGAGTACAGGCCGATGCCACCACTGTTGGAAAGTTTTGCACTTATTTCTTGGACAAGTGGGATCTCACTATGTTGCTCAGTCTGATCTGAAACCCCTTAGCTTCCAGTGATGTTTCTCCATCAGCCTCTGAATGTGCTAGGATTATAGGTGTGAGCTATGGTGATGATCCATGCTTATGTTTTGGTGAAAGCTTTTGTCTGTTTTCACCTTAGATAACAGACAGTAGATTAAAAAATAACAACTCTATTCAAATATAATTCAACACTCCACAATTTACCCATTAGTGATTTAAGGTAGGTTAGAAAATGGAAAATAGCAGCTTGGTGCCTGTGGCTTAATGGGCTGGCGTACACCTGAGCTGGCGGGTTCAAATCCAGGCCAAGTACAACAAACAACAATAACGGCTGCAACTAAAAAATGGCCCGGCATTGTGGTGGGTGCCTGTAGTCCCAGCCACTTGGGAGGCAGAGGCAGGAGACTCGCTTGAACTCAAGAATTGGAGGTTGTTGTGAGCTATGAAGCCACAGCACTCTACCCAGGGTGACAGCTTGAGGCTCTGTCTCAAAAAAAAAAAAAAAAAGACATAGAAAATGGAACATAGTATATAGAGATTTTTTATTATGAATTATAATATGTATTGAAAATTGTATAGAAAGTAAATGTACAGTTTAATGTATTGTCACAAAGTCACTACAAACAAACTCAAAAACAACACCCAGGGCCTCATCAGCACATTAGTTATTCCTCTATGCCTTCTACCAGTTATTACCCCTTTCTTCTTCACTAAAGGCCACTGCCAAGCTTTTTTAATTAATTTTTTTTTTTTTTTGCAGTTTTTGGCCAGGGCTGGGTATGAACCGCCACCTCCGGCATATGGGGCCAGTGCCCTACACATTTGAGCCACAGGTGCTGCCCTATCAAACTTTTTTAAAATTTCAGAATATTAGGAGTACACATTTTGTTTACATGCTTTGTTTTTGCACCAATTGAATCAAGATTATAAGCTTCCCCACAAGGAAGCTTATAATGTTCATTTTTCCCTTCAAACTCACTTGCTTTTGAAGTTCATACGAATGGAATCAAACAGTATGTGCTGTTTTACTATCTGTTTCTTTGGTTTCACCTTGTAATGGGGAGATTCATTCATATATTTATGTGCATAATGCATGTGCATACTATGCTATTGTTCTAAAGATTACACATTTATTTTTTTCATTCTACTGTTCATGGAACTTCGGATGTCTTTCATTTTGGCATATTACAGATAATACTGCATTAAATACTCATGGTGCACATATACATAAATATCTGTTTGGTATATGCTTAAGGGAAAAATCAATAGATCACAGGGCATATATACATGCTCAACTTTATTAGATATTGCCAACATGTTTTCTAAAATGGTTGTACCAAATTACCCTTTCACAATCAGTGTTTGTGATTTCCTATTGCCCTTCATCCTTTACCAACACTTGGGATTGTCCATCTTTTCAGTTTTAGCTATTCTGAGTAGCATGGCATGGTTTTAATTTGCATATTGCTAATTACAAATGAGGTTGAGCACTTGTTCATATGCTTATTGACCATTTGGGTATCTTCTTTGGTGAAGCATGTTTTTGTCTCTTGCCTAGTTTCCAGTTATTTTTTTTTCTAAATTCTCAGTCTTGTGTTTTATCTCTTTAAGAATATGAAAGATGGTTATTTTGAAGTTCAGGTCTGATATCACCATTACATGGAATGCTTATGAGACCATTTTTATTGTCTATTGTTTTCTTAGTTTTTTTTTTTTTATTGTCGAATCATAGTTGAGTATATTAGTGCAATCAAGTGGTACAATGTGCTGGTTTCATATACAATCCAAAACATTTTCATCAGACTGTTTGACATAGCCATCATGTCATTTTCTTAGTTATTGTATGAAGACATTTGCATTTTGCATTTAGTAAGTTTTGTCTGAACCCATCTAAGATGCACCATAGGTGTGGCCCCACCATATACCCTCCCTCCACCCATCCTCCCCCATCCCCTCCCCTCCCTTGCCACTTTCCCCATATTCTTATTCTATAACTGGGTTATAGCCTTCATATGAAAGCTATAAATCCGCTTGATAGTAGGGCTGAGTACATTGGATAATTTTTCTTCCTTTCTTGAGATACTTTGCTAAGAAGAATATGTTTCAGCTCCATCCATGTAAACACAAAAGAGGTAAAGTCTCCATCTTTCTTCAAGGCTGCATAGTATTCCATGGTATACA
>CAUYON010060339.1:0-18180 GCA_963573935.1 Arctocebus calabarensis
GGTGAGGAGGGAAGGAGGGTGAGGAGGGCAGGGGGTGAGGAGGGCAGGAGGGTGAGGAGGGCAGGGGGTGAGGAGGGCAGGAGGGTGAGGAGGGCAGTGGGTGAGGAGAGAAGGAGGGTGAGGAGGGCAGGGGGTGAGGAGGGCAGGAGGGTGAGGAGGGCAGGGGGTGAGGAGGGCAGGAGGGTGAGGAGGGCAGGGGGTGAGGACACCATGCACCTCGGGAGCTGCTCAGTGTGGGGTATCAGAACCAGCAAAGTGAGCAGGGTGTCTGTGTGGAGCGGGTATTATCCGGGACAACAGGACTGACAGTAATCTAATAGTAAATACCCACATATTAAAGGACATAGAAGCAGTATATCACTGTCAAAGAAGGAAATTTTATAATGTGGAAAGGGAAAGCACCAGAATAAACTCTGTGGTATCAGGGCAGAACTGGAGTTATTAGTGTGAGCGGAAAGATTTCAATTTAGTAGACATAGAAACACACACACACACACGTTTTCCCAGTAACAATGTGATGACATGTGCAAAGTGTTGCCTACCAGGAAGCTCACCTGAGTCTTGACATCAAGGGCACAGTCACACAGGCATGCCTGACCTCAGCTACTCAGACCCAAACATTCTAGAGTTCAGACTTATAAAGTGTGGCCCGAAGTTTCAGGCATACGAAAGCAGTTGTTCACACTAAATCATATTGTTAGAACATGGTATCTGGCGTGGCCAAGGCCTAAGGTATGCAAAAAGCCTCATGCAGGATGCTGCAGTAGCACAGAGCTCTGTAAACGGCCAGTCCTAAAGATGCTGAGAATGTGTGGAGTTTGAGCAGCACAAGCCTATTGGGTTAGTTTTTATTTTATTTTATTTTATTTTATTTGGATAGAGTCTCACTCTTGGCCTGAGTAGAGCCATGGCATCATTGTTGCTCATAGCAATGCCTCAAACTCCGAGCTCAAGCAATCCTCCTGCCTCAGCCTCCCAAGTAGCTGGGACTATAGGCACCTGTCACCTGTCGCCTGGCTAGTTTTTCTGTTTTTACTAGAGATGGGTCTTTCTCTTGTTCAGGCTGGTTTTGAATTCCTGAACTCAAGCAATCCACCCTCCTCAGCCTCCCAGAGTGCTAGGATTACAGGCTTGAGCCACCGACCAGCCTGGGTTAACTCTTTACTGCACAATGCCCTTATTATTTTTAGTGTTTAGCAATAACTATATATTGCTTTTATTACTACAAATAGCAATTAAATTATTTTCATTCTGCAAAAAGTGAAATGCATCAGAAATGTTTTAAGATGTCACCAAATTAGATCTGGCCGGCGGTGCAAGCGGGCCAGCGGGCGGGCGGGCCCGGGCGGCCCCACAGGCGGAGTTAGCGCACCCCGGCTAGCTCCCCGCCACCACCCCCCCCCGCCCTTCCGCCGCCCAGCCCTGCGGGCGACCCTGGCTCCGCAGCCCTGCGAACCCGCGAGCTGCCCTAGGGCCCGGCCGACCCGCAGCCCAGTTGGTCAGCACATTGATGAAAGTTGTCTCTTGACGTTGCTGCTGCCATGGCCAACTGGTAGGACCAGCATCCTATACCCCAAAGCCAGTTCAGAATGACTGAAGAAGCATGCCGAACACGGAGTCAAAAACGAGCGCTTGAAAGGGACCCAACAGACGATCATGTGGAGAGCAAGAAAATAAAAATGGAAAGAGGATTGTTGGCTTCAGATTTAAACACTGACGGAGACGTGAGCTCCTTGGGCTGAGCCAGGGGCAGACCCAGCCCAAGGATTGCTGAGGGCAACAGAGGCTATGGGCAGAAGTGAAGGACCTGTGGATATGCGCACCTCACACGGTGACATGAAGTCTGAGAGGAGACCCCCATCACCTGATGTGATTGTACTCTCTGACAATGAGCAGCCTTCCAGTCCCCAGGTGAATGGACTGACCACAGCAGCCTTGAAGGAGCCAGCACCGAGGCACTCGTGAAAAGTAGTCCTGAAGAACGAGAAAGGATGATCAAGCAACTGAAAGAAGAGTTGAGATTAGAAGAAGCAAAACTCGTTTTGTTGAAAAAGTTGCGGCAGAGTCAAATTCAAAAAGAAGCCACCACCCAGAAGCCCACAGGCTCTGCAGGGAACACTGTGACCACCCCTCCCCCGTTCGTGCGGGGCACACAGAACCTTCCTGCTGGCAAGCCCTCACCTCAGACCTCTTCGACTCCGCCCCTGGTTCGTGGTGGGCAGCAGGCGTCGTCGAAGCTGGGGCCACAAGCGAGCTCACACGTCGTCATGCCTCCGCTTGTCAGGGGGGCTCAGCAAATCCACAATATCAGACGACATTCCAGCACTGGACCGCCACCTCTCCTCCTGACCCCTCGGGCATCTGTGCCTAGCGTGCAAATTCAGGCACAGAGAATCATCCAGCAGGGCCTCATCCGTGTTGCCAACGTCCCCAACACCAGTCTGCTCGTCAACATCCCACAGCCCACCCCCGCATCGCTGAAGGGGACTGCAGCCAGCTCTGCTCAGGCTAGCTCCACCTCTACCAGCGTGGCCTCCACGGTCACCTCTGCTGAGTCTCCAGCTAGCCCACAGGCAGCTGCCAAGCTTGCACTGCGCAAACAACTGGAAAAGACGCTGCTTGAGATTCCCCCTCCCGAGCCCCCTGCCCCAGAGATGAATTTCCTGCCTAGTGCTGCCAACAATGAGTTCATCTACCTGGCCGGCCTGGAGGAGGTGGTACAGAACCTACTGGAGACTCAAGCAGGCAGGATGTCGGCCGCTGTCATGCTCTCCAGGGAGCCCTACATGTGTGCCCAGGGCAAGACGGACTTCCCGTGCCGCTGGCGGGAGGAGAAGAGTGGCGCTATCACGTGTGAAAACTGTATGACGACCAAGCAGAAGAAGGCACTCGAGGTGGAGCACCCCAGCCGGTTGAAGGCCGCCTCCGTGAAGGCGCTGCAGCAGGAGCAGGAAATTGAGCAGCGGCTCCTGCAGCAGGGCATGGTCCCCTCACAGGCCAAAGCTGAGCCCAATGATGCAGGCCTCCAGCCAGCTGTCCCGAGGCTCTGCCATAACGCCCCGTGGTGTCCTGCACACATTCAGCCAGTCACCCAAACTGCAGAATGCAGCCACAGACACAGCCCTGGTCAGCAGGACAGGCAGACATTCCGAGCGAGCTATGAGCACTGGCAAGGGCAGCACCACCTCCAGCTGGAAGAAGACACCCCTCAGCGCGGGTGGGACCCTTGCATTTGTCAGCCCAAGCTTGGCAGTGCATGAGACCTCTTCCGCCGTGGACCGCCCGCGAGAGTACCTCCTCGACATGATCCCACCACGCTCCAGCCCTCAGTCAGCCACATGGAAATAGTGCGAGCAGGCCCAGCAGAGGACAGGCTCCCTCCTCCTTCCCACCTGGCCCTGGTCTAGAAGTTCACACCAGTCTAGAAGTACATGTTGCTCCACCTCTGCTTGTTTGGAAAAACACCATGCTGGCCCCAGAGAGCATTGCAGATGCCAGACCCAGATTCTTGGCTGCAAAGTCCCAGCGTGGCTGGGGTGGGGGGGGGGTGGAGTTGGAGCTGCCTCACAGGTGGACAAAGGTCATGACTGAGGGACGTTTCCCATGGGCTATCTTCCTTTCTCTCTTTGCCTTTAGTTTGCCTGACACCAGCAGAAAACGTGGACCTTGGGGGCTGGTCCTGCTCCGGGCCCCCTCGTTCAGCTCCTGGCAGGTGCATGGGCGGCTCACCCTGGACATTGTGATGAGCTCGGGCGAGCCTGGAGTCCAGGGCTTCTAAACCAAGTGGGGCGTTGTTTGTTTTTGCTTTTCCCTGTCTTAGCCTCCCAATCTCTGACTGCCTTTCTCCATGACAATTTATAGGTCGAAAGATTTTTTTTTTAATCACCTCATAATGATGGAGTTAAAAAAGTAAACCGTGCGGACCCCAATGTCCCTGTCATGTGCAGAGTTGTCCCACTAGCCCCATGCTCTGGAGGGTGGGTCCCTGATGGCAGCAGGGACCTCTAGTCTGTCCCAATGACTTACAGAAGCAGGGATGGCCAACAGAGCCCTGGCTCTAGCTGAAAACCTCTGTTGCTGCTTGTTCAGGTGAACACCCGGATCTCCCTCACTTAGCAGAAGAACAAGCGGAAACCAGATCCAGCCACAGAACCAGGGATTCCGGAAGCAGTGAGCTGCACCAAGGAGGGAAAAGAGAATGGAGTTGGCAGCACCCCCCCCAGAAGTCTGAGCAAGAAGTTGGAAGGATGGGCTATTGTGGGGTTTCTTTTTTGTTGTTGTGGTTTATTTTATTAATTTTCTTCTTTTTCTATTCATCTTGATGGACACAGTTTTAAGCTACTCTGGCCATGTTCCTCTCAGGTGAGCATGCACAAGTGTGTCCAGGAGGCACAGTCCAGGTGTGTGGTGAGCTGCTGCCCCCAGACTCTAGGATTTCCGTTTGGGTCTAGTTTAGAATCTCTCCTTAAAGCTGGGGATTGTTGTCAGGGTTTGTGTTCCAAAAAAAAAAATTTTTTTTTTCGTACTCCCTTTAGAGTCTACTGATATGTTTTTTAAAAGATCAGGTCTGCTTTTAGTTTTATTTTGTTTCTTTCCCTTCCCACTCTTTAAAAATCAGTTCAATGAGGAAAGGCAGAAGCTATTGTTTGTCTGCAGGCTTCATGCCACCGCAAGGGTGTCTCGTAACTGCACGTGCCTGTGTCTCCACAAGTATGGAGTTGGTACCCTGTTCAGCTCCAGCCCTAGTTTTTCTATTGATGCAGTTAGGGACTTTAATTTAAAATCCTTCTTTTGTAAGGCTGATGCCTTCAAATACAACTGCTACAACATTCTAATAAAGGCTCATTTAACCCCCTTAAAAAAAAAAAGATGTCACCAAATTAAATCTCTACATAACACCATTCTGAGTTGCCAGAGGTGACAGCTCAATAACTATAGGTGACATATAACATTATGAAGCAACTTTTTTGCCAGGAATTCTCAGAAACTTAGTTTTGAGAATTCACAGCAGAGAAGCCTGGGAGCCAAATCCCTTACTACATTCTGAAGAAGGAACTCTCACTTCCCACTGCAAAATGATCTGAAAGTCAGAAACAGCTAGCTAAGAAGGTGACTGAATGAAGTATTTGTCACCCCGCCACTTGAGATTCAAGTAATTTAAAACCATTTAGTTCTGGTGACTGCATTGTGAATTAAGCATCATGGATTTCAAAAGTCTGGCCTGCTTAGAGACCTTCATGCTTAGTTCATTTACAGGCAATTCCCACCACGGACTCAGAGATCAGTCATTAGCAAAAATATTTTATTCTCCTACCCACTTCACTCATTTTCATGTTGCCTCTCCCTGGCTGGCAAAGAATAAAAGTAAGAACTGCTTACTATAAGCCATATCCTGTGCCAAATGCTTTTTACAGGGTACCTGTAAAAAAAATTTGCTACCTTTTACAGGGTAGCAACAATAGCTGACTATTTTAAATTGCACACGAAGTTTATGGACACTGTGTGTGTGTTTTTGTTTTTTTTTTTTTTGAGACAGAGTCTTACTCTGTCACCCAGAGTAGAGTAGAGTGTGGTACCTTTAGTTTAGCTCACACCACCTCAAACTCAAGTGGGTTCAAGTCATCCTCCTGCCTCAGCCACCCAAGTAGCTGGGACTACCACACATGTGGTAGTTTTTCACTCGGCTAGTTTTTCTATTTTTGGCAGAGATGGGGTCTTACTCTTGCTCAGGCCAGTCTCAAATTTCTGAGCTCAAGTGATCCTTACACCTCTATCTCTCAGAATATTAATATTACAGGTGTGAGTCACCACCCTTACCCTATGAACTACATATTATCACCCCCATTTTTAGGTAAGGGAACTGAGGACCAGTACAAAATTCAATAGGGTGACTCACAAGAGTGCTCTTCATTATAGTACTTGAAGTGATGCCAGCAAAGCTACACATTTCAAAATTCTTACAGCTCAGCATTTGACCTCCTGGAAAAAGCATACATTGTGTTAATATCTTTGTTTGTTTGTTTTTGACACACAGTGCCATGGCATCGATAGTGCCACTAGAATGTCATGGCATCACCTACCTTACAGCAAACTCTAATTTCTGCGTTCAGGTGATCCTTCTGCCTTAGCCTCCCAAGTAGCTGGGACTACAGGTGCCCGCTGCAAAGCTTTGCTATTTTTCTAACTCTTTAGTAGAGACAGTGTCTCACTCTTGCTGAGGCTGGACGAACTCCTGAGCTCAAGCTATCCTCCCACCTCGGCCTCCCAGAGTGCTGGGATTATAGACATCAGCCACCATGCCTGGCCTATTAACCCTTTTGGATTAAATCTTTCCCTTCTTAATTAGAGAAAATGGCAGACATAACCTAAATAAAAATTCTTAAGAAAAAGAAAATTATTAGGAAATTCAGCCCAAACTTGACAATGCTTCCATAACATTTGGAGTTTAGATCTGATTGAGAGTTAAGTTTCAAGGGGTGACAAATTCTGAAGGAGTAGATTGAAACTAAATAAACGGTTGCTCCATCCTACTCTTCAGCAGTTAGTTATAGCAAGTGCCCTGCTTCCTAGGACACATTGTGATAGTAAATTATAATTAGCATTTGAAGCAGAGATACTGTTTTTCTTTTTTAGAAATTGTGTAGCAGAGTAAAGAGCTTTGTTGGAGCCACACCATTTGAGTTAGAAAAGAGGTACAGTAGAAAATTGGTTATTCTTTTGGCAGCTGAGAAAAACTGTCAGTCAAGAGTCTGGAGCTGCGCATATTCAAACAGGAGAGAATGAACTTTGTGGAAATGTTCAGGTGCAGAGAGGCCCTTGGAGCCTGGGAAAACGTTCTGCATTGCTTAATGCCGAATGCTAATTGATGAATCTCTGCTGATTGCTGTTGATTTTAAAGCTGCATTCAAATGAGACTTTCTCTGCCTCGGAAAATGTGGCAATTAAAAAGTGCTTTAATATAACACATCCAGGAGTAGCATGCATGGTTCTGTGAGCACATCCAAAATAATGACAGAAGTGAGGCTGTCGAATGTGCTCAAGGTGGGTAAACAGCTCGGTGCACCAATTTTTAAACAAAGCCCCAGAGCTCAGCCCTGTGATCATGTGACAGCAGAAAGCCACCTCCCTTCCAGTCCCCCTCTGCTTCCCCACCAAGCCTTCAATGTCTGTCTTCTTTCTGTTACCTTTCTTTCCCTCTTCTCCTGTGGGCTCTAGTTACGGTGACTGAAACTTTGTCTCCCTACAAAGAGCTTCACCTAATCCAACTATTTCTAGGACTAAAAGGAAAATGGGCAAAGCGGTGGCTGGATATTTGCTGCTTCCCACCCTTCTCTGGGTTTCCCATGACCAAGGCTGACTTCTATGGGCGCAGCTTCTGACTAGATCAGCAGTGGATGGAGATCAGAGGATGGAGTGAAAGAGGGAGAGAAGTTTATTCTTCACCCCAGGGCCTGACTGCACAGCACACCCTGTCCTAAATCTAAGCTCTCATTGGGATCCAGTAATAGCTGCTGCCGTTTGCCTCTGCAGGCTTCGGAGTTCGATGACTTCCCTCTATACTCCAGACTCTTCTCAGTTCCTTCAAACCTACCCACCACTCTGAAAATAGTTCCTTTCTTAAATGCTCTTCAGCTGCCCTTTGAGCAGCTATCTCTTAGCTGCTGGAACCCTAAGGATACCTGCATCAACTCAGGAACTTGTTGTAGAAGTGACTAAGATGGGCACTTTGGCTGCTTCCATGACTTAGCAATTATGAATTGGTCTGCAATAAACAATCTGGTACAGGTATCTTTGTTGTAATGTGATTTTTGGTCATCAGGGTATATACCAAGTAAGGGAATTATAGGATCAAATGGCAAGACTATTTTTAGATCTCTGTTCTCCAAACAATGGATCAATAAATTGTGGTATATACCGTGGAATATTACGCAGCCTTAAAGAAAGATGGTGACTTTACCTCCTTCATATTTACATGGATGGAGCTGGAACACATTCTCCTTAGCAAAGTATCTCAAGAATGGAAGAAAATGTATCCAATGTACACAGCCCTAATATGAAGCAAATTTATACCTTTCATGTGAAGGCTACAACCCAATTATTGCACAAGAAGATGGGGAAAGGGGAGAGGGAGGGAAGGGGAGGGAGAGGGGAAGAGGAGAGAGGATAAAGGGTGAGATCACACTTGAGGGGCATCTTTGAAGGGTCAGGAGAAAACTACTAAATGCAGAACATAAATGTTTTCACACAGTAAATGAGAAAATCTCACGAATGTTATGTCGAACTGATGGATGAAAATATCTCAGATTGTATATGAAGCCCGCACACTGTACTCCATGGTTGAACTAATGTACTCAGCTATGATTCAATTAAAAAATATATAAAAATAAATGCATACATACATAAATAAATAAAATTTTAAAAATTCAAAAAATAAAATAAAATTTTTAAAAGGAGTAAAACAATTGAATTGATATTTCTCAAAAAAAGGCATACAAATTGGGAAGAAGTAATTCTCTTCTTAATTTTGTCTATGACCCAACTTTCATTCAGCATAAGGTTATTTAGCTTCCATGTTTTTGTATGAGTATGCAGATTCCTGTTGTTACTGAGTTCCACTTTTATTCCATGATGGTCCGAGAAGTGCTAGGAATAATTTCTATTTTTAAAAATTTGCTAAGTTTAGATTTGTGACCTAAGATTTGATCGATGTTGGAGTATGTCCCATGGGCTGATGAGAAGAATGTGTGTTCAGTTTTGTTAGGATGAAATGTTCTGTAGATGTCTGTTGGATCCAAATTTTGAATGGTTAAGTGTAAATCTAAAATTTCGTTGCTTAGCTTCTTATTGGAGGATCTATCCAACACTGCTAAAGGGGTGTTAAAATCTCTGACTACTATGGAGCTGGAGGAAATCAAGTTGCTCATGTCTGTTAGAGTTTTTCTTATAAATTGAGGTGCATTTTGATTGGGTGCATAAATATTAATAATTGAAATCTCATCATATTGAGTATTGCCTTTAACAAATATGAAGTGACCATCCTTATCTTTCCTTATTTTTGTTAGTTTAAAGCCTACTGTATCTGCAAATAAAATTGCAACACCTGCTTTTATCTGCTTTCCATTTGCCTGGAATATAGATGACCATCCCTTCACCCTGAGTCTGTATTTATCTTTTAAGGTAAGATGAGATTCTTGAATGCAACAGATATCTGGCCTGAGATTTTGTATCCAGTCAGCCAGCCTGTATCTCTTTAGAGGACAATTTAAGCCATTCACTTTAATTGAGACTATTGATAGACCTAGTAGAATTTTGGGTATAGTGTTTTTCAAAAGACTAGTGAACATTTTTAATCCTTTCCCCATTGTGGAAGTTGGAATTTGATAAAAAGTTGCAGAGTGAGTTTACTTTTGTGTTGGAGCATTGCACTGTTCATTGTGGAGGATAGATCTGAAAATATACTGGGGGGCTGGTTTAGTTATGGCAAATTTTTTTAACATGTGAATGTCATTAAAGTATTCAGTTTCTCCATCATAAATGAAACTCAGTTTAGCAGGATACAGGATTCTGGGTTGAACGTTATTTTGTTTTTGGAGATTAAAGGTTGATGACCACCCTCTTCTAGCTTGAAAGTTTTCAGCAGAGAGATCTGCAGTCATTCTAACATTCTTCCCCTTGTAGGTTACGTTTTTTGTTTTTTTGTTGTTGTTGTTGTTACTGTTTTTTTTTTTTTTTTTACAACAGGCTGCTTTCAGAATTTTCTCCTTCATATTAACGTTAGTGAAGTTAATTATGATGTGTGTGGGGGATGTCTTCTTTGGGTTGAGACGTGCTGGGGTTTTAAAATTGTCTACTCTCTGAATTTCAGAATGTCTTGGCATGTCTGGAAAATTGTCTTTCATAATCTCATGAAGAAGAGGCTTTGTGCCTTGCAAAGCTACTCCCTCACTTTCAGGGATCCCTATGAGGTGAATATTGGTTTTCTTCAAATTATCCCAGAGCTCTCTCAGAGAATGATCCATTTTTGCTCTCTACTTCTCTTCCTCTTTGAGTATTTGGGAGCATTCAAAAGCTTTGTCTTCGATGTTGGAAATCCTATCTTCTGCCTGTTTCATTCTGTTACTGAGGGATTCTACTGTGTTTCTCAAATCTTGGAAGGCTGCAACTTCTTTTCTCAATGTGTCTAAATCTTTGTTGATTTTGTCTTTGAATTCATTAAATTATTGGGATATCTTTTGAATTATTCCTAGAATTTCTACTTCCAAATTTACTTCCATTCTGTTGATCTTATTTATTCTAAATTTGATTTCTGACATCTCAGCCATCTTTTTGTGAATGAGATCCTCTGGTTTGGCTGGTTTGTCATTCCTTGGGAGAGTTGAACTGTTCTGATTATTCATGTTGCCAGAGTTTTTCTGCTGATTCTACCCCATGATTGTTTTTCACTGTTTAGCTAGATGACCAGGTAAATTGAAATTGGATTGGAGAATTCTGGGGCTGTTGTTGACTAGCCCTTCATCAAGGAACTTGTGCTGATGATTGCAGCTTTTCCTCCACAATTTTGCAAAGGATTTGTACAGTAATACAGTCTGTGACTCTAGAGACCTGCTTGGTGTAGTGGGGATAGGTGGCTCTGCCTTGTATTCAGCTGATCTCTGTCCATTCCGAATAAATCAGTGACTCTGGGATGCAGTCTTAGTTTTGGAGAAATACAAGCAACTAGGGCATCCCATCCCCCACAGGTAATACCTGAAAGAGGGAAATTAAACCTTCCCCTTACAACAAAACCAGGGTACCACCTTGGAGGGTCCTTGGGTGATGTGTTCAGTTCAAGAGGTCCATACCAATTGCCCCAAATAGCACCCACTCTCTATCTGGAGAGTTTAAAAGTTCACCAGTATCTAAATATTAGGAGTCTACAGGTAGCTCAAGTGTGTCTTGAGCACCTCTGGTGCTTGGAGGAGGCAGAAAGGCCAGTCCAGTAGAAGATTTGAACAAAGGGGGGTTATACCTCTTTCCCCACCTTGCTCACCCTGTGCCACCAGCTCTGGTAACTCCAGTCTCTGGGAGCCTCATGGGCAGTCTCTCTTAACCTAGTCTCTGTGACCCAATTCTGTCGTGTAAGCAAATGTGCCAGGGCTATGTGTCTTCCAGAGTCAAAGTAGGTGACTGCCTCCTCCTCATGGTTACCTCCCTCTGCCACCATCCAGCAGTGGAAGCTGAAACCTGCCTGTCTCAGGCATTCAATGCCAGATGGAGAAAGTTCCACCTGAGCTCAATCAAAACCTGAGGATATCCAGACAGCAAAATAATTTCACCATCCCACACCACACCTTTGTTGCTCTTATTCTGCAGCTCTGGTATCCCTATAGGGTGAGATCTGGTTCTCTCTGGAAGCCCACAGATTTGGGGAGATGACTCTCCAAAATTAGACCCCAGCAGGATCACTATTATTGCTGATGTTGGGTAGGAGGTGTCTCCACTTGGGTTCGTGCACCTCAGCAGTTCCCCAAACTCTGCCCATAGTGCCGAGACCCAGCCTCCACATGTTGCTGATATACACTTTCTTAGGGCCAACTCAGTCACTTTTCCCTCTATATCTTTCTGTACTGTTGCTGGATTCACAGGTATACCACAGATGTACTGCCTCCACCTATGCAATGCCCAGTCCTAGATAAGAAATGCAGACAATCTGGTCTCTGCAGAGTTTGGACTTCTAGACTGCCAAGCTGGTGGGGGCGGGTAGACTGGAAGTTCAAGGTAGTAAGGAAAATATTTGTTGAAACTTCCTACCAGACATGGTAACTCCTGGGCTCACAGCAGGGGCTCTCTGGAGAAGGAGTTCCAGCTTCCAGTAATTCTCTCCAATGGGGTGAGGGGGGAGAACCTCAGTTCATTGCTCACTAGCAGAGATCCCACAGCAAGCAAGCAACTCTCTTAGGAGAGGGGACAGCCACACATCCTCTTTGGGATGAAATCTGTAACTGAAATTTGTTTCCTTGGAGTCGAAGCTGGCCTCTGCAGGTAAGACATGCAATTATCTATATCTTCCTTCCACTCAGCTCCCCTCCTTCAGCTTTGTTGGGTTCTTTCTTGGTGTTATCTCTCCCTCTGGACTGGAGCTTCTGTTGAATGCTGGCTCCAGACAGCCATCATCCCCCCTTCCCTCTTGTTCTTATTGAATGTGAGAATTGGAGTTAGAGAAAGTAGCCAACCTGAGGATTTAGCAAAACACATAACATGTTGAAACCCAATGAGAAAATAAACAGACAAAAAGGTTACCAGACACACTAGTACATGGATGCACAGACAATCAGAAACAAATAGACAGAAAACAGCAAATGCAAAAATGACAATAATCATAAAATAATTTTTAAAAAACTTCTATTTTTGGAATCACACCCTCTCCCTAAATATAGACCAGATGAAACAGATCTCAGCCAATTTCAAGCACTGAGATTAAAGAAACAATAAAAAAACTCCCCCCCCCCAAAATGCCCTGATCTGGATAGCTTCACACCATAATTTTATCAAACTTTCAAAGAAGAGCTCATTCCTATACTACAGAAATTATTCCAAAAATTTGAGGAGGAAGGAATCTTCCACAACACGTTCTATGGAGCAAATATCACCCTGATACCAAAACCAGGTAAAGACCCAACTAAAAAGGAGAATTTCAAACCAATTTCTCTAATGAATATTGATGATATTGATGAAAAAATTCTCAAGAAAATCTTGGCCAATACATTACAGCTTATCATTAAAAATGTTATACATCATGATCAAGTAGGTTTCATCCCAGGGATGTAAGGTTGGTTTAATGTTCCAAAGTCTATAAACGTTATTCACTGTATCAATAGAAGCACAACCAAGGACTATATGATCCTCTCAACAGATGCAGAAAAAGCATTTAGCACCATTTTCTAAATTCAGCATCCTTTTCTAATTAGAACACTGAGAAGTATAGGTATAGATGGCACACTTCAAACTGATCAAGGCTATCTATGACAAACTCACAGTTAATATTTTACTGAAAGGAGTAAAACTAAAAGGTTTTCCTCTTAGAACTAGAACCAGACAAGAATGTCCTCTGTCACCATTGCTACTCAACATGGTGCTGGAAGTTCTAGCCAATACAATTAGACAAGTTAAGAAAATAAAGGACATCTAGATAGATGCACAGGAAGTCAAACTCTCCCTTTTTGCTGAGGATATGATCTTAAACTTAGAGAACCCCAAAGACTTACCTATAAGACTCCTGGAAGTCATCAAAAAATACAGTAATGTCTCAGGATAAAAAAATCAATGTTCACAAGTCAGTTGCCTTTGTATATGCCAACAAAATTCAAGATGAGGGGTTAATTAAGGACATAACTCTCTTCACCAGAGCCCCAAAGAAAATGAAATACTTAGTAATATACCTAACAAAAGAAATGAAAGACCTCTGTAAAGAAAATTGTGAAACCCTAAGAAAGGAAATAGCAGAGAACTTTAACAAATGGAAGAACATACCATGCTCATGGCTGGGAAGAATCAACATTGTTAAAATGTCTATACTTCCCAGAGCAATTTACCAATTCAACACCATCATTATTAAAATATCAACATCCTGCTTTCAAGACCTGGAAAAAATGATTCTGTGCTTTGTATGGAACCAGAAAAAAAAGTATAGCTAAGGCAGTTATTAGCAATAAAAACAAAGCGGGGGATATCATCATATCAGATTATAGGCTGTACTACAAAGCCATAGTGGTCAAGACAGCATGCTACTGGCACAAAAATAGAGACATAGATACTTGGAATCAGATAGAAAACGTGGAAATGAAAACAAAAACTTATGGCTATCAAATCTTCGATAAACCAAATAGAAGCATTCACCGTGGGAAAGAATCCCTTTTCAATAAATGGTGTTGGTTAGAATTGAATATCCATATATAAAAGAGTGAAACTGTATCTGCACCTTTCTCCACTCACAAAAATTGATTCAAGATGGATAAAGGATTTAAATTTAAGGCATGAGATGTTAAAAATCCTCAAAGAAAGAATTGGAAAAACACTGGAATATATTGGTCTGGGGAAGGACTTTATGAGGAAGACTGTCATGGCAATAACGATAATTGCAACAATAAACAAATGGGGCTTTATTAAACTGAAGAGCTTCTGTACAGCCAAGGAGACAATAACCAAAGCAAATAGACAACCTACCTAATGGGAAAGGATATTTGCGCATTTTGAATCTGACAAAAGTTTAATAATCAGGATCTATACAGAACTTCAATTAATCTACAAGAAAAAAACCCAACAATCCCATACATCAATGGGGAAGAGAGATGAATAGAATCTTCTCTAAAGATAATAGACAAATGTCCATTAAACACTTAAAAAATGCTCATAATCCCTAAGTATTAGAGAATTGCAAATTAAAACCACCCTGAGATACCAGCAAGAATGTCCTACATTATAATATCTCAAAATTCAACTCCAGCAAGAATGTTCTATATTATAATATCTCAAAATTGCACATGCTGGTGCAGATGTGGGGAAAAAGGAACACTTGTACATTGTGGTGGAACTGCAAACTAATACAACCTTTTTGGAAAGAAGTATAGAGAAAGCTCAAAGAACTCAATCTAGACCTCCCATTTGAACCCACAATCCCATTACTGGGCATCTACCCAGAAGGGGGGAAAAAAAAAACTTTTATTATAAAGACACTTGTACTAAGCTGTTTATCACAGCCCAAATTACAATTGCTAAAATGTAGAAACAGCCTAAATGTCCTTCAACACAGGAATGGATTGGTAAGCTATGGTATATGTATACTGTGGAATATTACTCAGCCATCAAAAACAATGGAGACTTTGCAGCATTTGTACTAACTTGGATGGAGGTGGAACACATTATTCTTAGTGAAAAATCACAGGAATGGAGAAGGATGAATCCAATGTATTCAACTTTGATTTGAGCACAATTAATGACAATGATACAGTGGGGCATGGGGGAAGGGGAGAGCAGACAGAGAGAGAATGAGGGAGGAGGTGAGGGAAAGAAAATAGAACAAAAAAAGGAAAGAAATAGTGACTAATTCTCACATAAATTGGATTCAATTTTGACCAAAGTACATAAACATTAATTGTTAATTCAACTTTTTAATATGTTGTTTAGGATATTGCATCCTCATTTATAAGTGAAATATGTTTGTAATTTCCCTTTATAACAATATATTTTCTCCAATTTTAATATCAGCTATATCCAGATCAAGTAGAATGATTTTGAAATATTCCTTATTTTTTGGCTCGGCGCCTGTGGCTCAACGGGCTAAGGCACCAGTCACGTACACCTGAGCTGGTGGGTTCGAATCCAGCCCAGGCCTGCAAAACAACAATGATGGCTTCAACTAAAAAATGGCCGGGCGTTGGGGCAGGCGCCTGTAGTTCCAGCTACTTGGGAGGCAGAGGCAAGAGACTCACTTGAGCCCAGGAATTGGAGGTTGCTGTGAGCTCTGTTGCCATAGCACTTCATCCAGGGTGACAGCTTGAGGCTCTGTCTAAAAAAAAAAAAAAAAAAAGAAAGAAAGAAAAGAAAAAAAGAAATATTCCTTATTTTTCTATTATCTAAAAGATTTGGCATGATCTGTTTTTTGAAACTCTCTTTTACTTTTATTTATATAATATTAGTTGTATATTTTTTGAGACTTTGGAAAAAATAAGAAGTTAACTGATGACTTAATACTAAGTCTCAGAGTCAAAGCATTCTATAATATATATACTCTTATTTGACAGTGTGAACATTACTTTCTTGAAATTATTATTATTAATATTGCTTAATATGTTGATGCAGTAATCATCTGTTTTCTCTTCTGAACATATTTATCTTCGTTCATTCTTTACGTGGCTTTTGTTTCTAGTCCTTTTCTTAAGCATTGTTATTGTTATTAAATTTTAAGCTTCTTAAATTCTGTGAAGGCAAGAAGTGGAAAGCTAATTAACACATGTATATGTGAAAATAAAAAAAATCTCTAAAAATCTGATGTAAGCACTCTCAGCAACCATAAGAAGGAAAGAAAAGGAAGAGAGAAAAAATATTATTAATCAAAAAATTAACAATAACTCCTACAAGAAAAGGATGAAAGAAAGGAAAAAGGCACCAACCCCCCAAATATTATTCATATATATATGTATATATATATATATATGTGTGTGTGTATATATATATATATATATATATATAATAAAAACTACAACTATATGTAGGATGTAGGGCTCAACTTTAGAAGGAATAATTTATATTGCAATATACTTTCTAGACACCAGGCGGCACTGTGAGTGGTTCCCTGTCTTATACCTGATTCACATTTTACCTTGTTACCATGGTAACAACCATACCTGAGGATGAGGTGCCTCTGGGGGTCGGCATTTCTGAAATTTCAAAATATGTCCTTTTCCTGCCTGGCTGCCTAACTATGGCTGTCCTGTTCCAGACGGCACCCCTATCTGACCTCCAAACTTGGAGCAGGATTCATGCTTCACCATTTTTTCCACTCATCTCCTAGTTTCTCTGAGAACTGGGAATGTTCCTTGGGGGAGGGCCTGGTTGCTGCTGGTGCCTGCCATTTCAGCAGTGGCACTGAGACTTTTCCATCAGTCTCTGTGTCTCAGGATCACACCCTTGAGTCCAGCAATCTGCCAGTTTGCTGCACACCTGGATCTGCCAGTCTGCACTAATATTCCCTGCCAGGAATGCTCTAGTCCATTCATTTACCCCTGCTATTCTAGGAAAAGGTGGCTGTCGCCATTTTCTGACATTTCAAAATGTGTTTCCTAGGTGGAATCTTTTCTTCTAAATTTTCTATTTGGCTGCTTAGCCCTGTTTCTTTTCAGATGTCACCCCTTTCTGGTCATCAGATTCCACTCAGGAGTGCACACTTCACCAAACTTTCCACAAAACACCCAGTTTCCCCACAAACTACGATCCGCAGTCCTCCCTGGGGGAGGGGCTGACTGTTGCTGCTGGTCCACTTCAAACTGGGCAAGAGGCATATGAAAAATACTCAACATCACTAATCATCAGAGAATTTTAAGTCACATCTACAATGAGATACCATCTCATCCCAGTTAAATAAGCATTTAACAAAAAGACAAGCAATAAGAAATGCTGACAAGGATGTAAAGACAGCGGAATCCTTGAACACTGTTGGTGGTAATGCAAATTAGTGCAACCACTGTAGAATAGTATGAAGGTTCCTCAAAAAAGTAACACTATAACTATCATATGACCCAGTAATCCCAGTGTGGAGTATATATTCAAAGGAGGGGAAATCAGTATATCGAGAAAGATTAATTGCATTCTCATGCAGCACTCTTCATAATACCCATTATTTTGAATCAACATAAGTGTCCATCAAGGGATGAATAGATAAAGAATTTGTGGTACCTATACATTGTATGGCCATAAAAAGGATGAATCTTGCCATTTGTCACAATATGCATGGAACTGAAGAACTTTTTGTTAAGTGAAATGAGCCAAGTGCAGAATGACAAATCTTGCATATTCTCACTCACATGTTGGACTAAATATTAAAAACAATTTACCTTATGGAGACATAGAATAGAATGATGGTTACTAGAGGCTGGAAGTGTAGTGGAGATGGGAGGTCAATGTGGGGATGGTTAATGGATGCAAAAAATATAGTGAGATAGTTCAATAGAATAAACAATGTCTGATGCCTCAAAAAAGTGACTATAATCAATTATCAATGAGTAAAGGTGTACTTTAAAGAAAATAAAAAAGTGGACTATTTCTAACATAAAGAATGTTATGTCTGAGGTGATGGATTCCCCAATTACCTGATTTGATTAATTGACATTGTATGCCTGTTATCAAAACATCACGTATGCCCTATAAAGATATATAAGTATTATGTGTCCATAATAATTAAAAACGTAAAGCTTAATTGTTGTTAAAATGTTTTCTCATTATAGAAAATAAGCGCTAAACAATGCAACATATATAAATATAACACGCGTGTGTAGGGTTAGACAGCCACCCTACATAAGCCACACAAAGGCAAGCCTTTAATGGGTTAAAATGGCTTTTGCTAATACAGAAGCAAGAAAGCTGGGCTCCCCCTGAAGCATACACACAGAGGCTGTTTGTTCGGAGGTACAAGTCCATAAAAACAGT
>CAUYON010060342.1:0-62138 GCA_963573935.1 Arctocebus calabarensis
GCATTTAGGTTGTTTCCACATTTTGGCGATCGTAAATTGAGCTGCAATAAACAGTCTAGTGCAAGTGTCCTTATGATACAAGGATTTTTTCCCTTCTGGATAGATGCCTAGTAATGGGATTGCAGGATCAAATGGGAGGTCTAGCTTGAGTTCTTTGAAAGTTCTCCACACTTCCTTCCAAAAAGGTTGTATCAGTTTGCAGTCCCACCAGCAGTGTAGTAGAATGAAAGTATATCCATTATCTTGGTACTAGTAGGCCTTGGGGCTGAGATTTGTCATTTTGTTTTTATTGTCGTCATTGTTTGTTTTTGTTGTTGTTATTGTTTTTCCATACTTCACCCATAAACTCCAGTTCCTAGAACTCCAGAGAGTAAAAATATTTACAGACTGATATCCTTCCCCTTGTACATACATTTCTATTGAATTCTTTCAGCATCTATTTAGCACTAGCTGAGTGTCCCTTACTGAGCTGGGTACGGGGTTAAATAGAAGAAAAGTTTGAAATATATGGCTCCTGTCTTCAAGAATTTAGAGTGTATCTGAGAGAAAAACAACCTGCACACAGAACAGCACCAGTGGGTAACAAAGGAGGAGTGGTAAATTAGCCACAGCTACCTGCCAAAGGCATGATACTGACGTTAAATTTGCTTGACAGCCTGGAAAGGGCAAGATCAGAACAAGTTGAACATTTGGGGGTTTTGGGGGAGTTGGGAAGATTGAGCTATTTATTAAAGGGCTTGAACTATTTGGACACAAATAGAGAATGGCCCTTTATGGGGAAGCGGGGAGCAGAGAGGGCAAGCCCAAGGAGCACTAAGGAGATCAGATGCTTTGGGGCAAAACCATGCTGCATTGGAAAGCCTAGACGACCAGCCGCTGCCCCCACCTTAGTGCATATCAAGTGACTTACCTGGTCTATATCTCCAGCCATCATTTTATAATGAAAATTAGCTCCTGGGCTCCTGTTTTTCTCAAAGACACTATTCCATTTAAATATGTTTAATGCTTACAACATGCTTAGCGCTCACTACCTGCGAGAGAGGAGCACATTATTATTACCATAATCATTGTTTACCACCTGCTTGCCTCGCTTGAACCCTCTACCCATGCCATCCCTCTCCCAGGAGGACCCCTTGTCATCTCCCAGAGTTCACGTACTTGCTCTTTGTGAGATGAGTTTACTAAATCTTAACATTTAAAGTGACCACTTGCAAATGCTCGGAGAACTGGTACAAAATTTGGTAGGGGAAGTGGTGATAAATTTGGATTTCTCAGTAAATAAATATGCTTACTTGTTCAGAAGCTGAGGGGAGTTGAGGATAGGTCCGGTCTATTTCAAAGTCGGCAAGAGAAACAATCCACCAAGTGACTTAGGAAATAGAAGAATCAACACATCTTCCAAAGCAGGGGTCTTCCCACATGAGAGCAATCTTCCACACTTTCCCATTTCTTCCATGATCTCTTTACCCTAAATTAGCAATGATAATCTGGAAATAAATTCACATTTTCCAAGGGAGAAATACTGCCAAGCTTGTTAATCTCATGCAGATGTGATGATACTTATACTATGTTGTAATATGGCTTCTTAAACAACAAGTTGGAAGGAGGGGGAAAAGCCCACCAAAAAAACAACAAATATTCGCCAACCCATATGGTCAGTAATTGCTGTTTAATAGTCCTCCTATTACAAACCTAAGAGGCAGCAGTCTGAATTACCAGTAGAGTATTAATAAACAGGAATGAGTTAATAGTGCATAAAGACCTTCTAGTGTAACAGTGGGGGAGTTGCATATTCTTTTCTTCAGTCAGCTGTAAGTAATTACTGCATGGTGTGCTTCTGACTATTACCATAACAGAGCAATTGGACGTGAAGAATGGATAATAGTATGGACATGGAGGTATTTTTAGAATATCAGCAGTGAAGCAGGTAACTGGTCTACTCCAGTAGAAACCTTTCAATCAGTTTAGAAGACTTATTTTCCTCCTTCTGACATTTAGTCATGATAGAATCTTAAAAAGATCAATCTAATAAA
Source organism: Arctocebus calabarensis (assembly GCA_963573935.1). NCBI lineage: Eukaryota > Metazoa > Chordata > Mammalia > Primates > Lorisidae > Arctocebus > Arctocebus calabarensis. The sequence continues at coordinate 2,034 of CAUYON010060342.1, forward strand.
TTATTTAAAGTAACGTTACAAAGAGGATGCCTATGATATGTAAATAAGAAGGCAAGAAGGGAGGAAGGAAAGCCTAAAAAGCCCCGGCGGACGGGAGGCAGGAGCCGACGATACTGTAACTACATAATCACAGGTTCCCGCCTGCTCCTCTGAGACAGCCTTCCCCTGCCTGGACGCCCAGTCCGCCTGCCTGGCTCCCACTGGCTGCTCAGGTGAAAGTGAAAATATTCAAATCACAGCTGTAACTATGATTGCTGGAGTTGTGGGTTTTCTAAAATTGAGTTAGTCATCCTCAGTGATTTAATGATACATATCATTTATTTTAAGATATTATTCCTGGGGCACAGGCTGAGCTGGGGCTCCTTTTCCGAGGGACTGTCCATTATGCAGTGCGGCGGGTATGTGGTGGACGGCGGCAGGCTGAGATACTGTCTACCGGCACAACATATGTTCTGGGGTGAAAACAGCTGGAGACTTTGATTCAGAAAGCGGTAATTTTGTAAATGCACACAAATATCATTTAAGAAATATTTTGATTTTTTTTCCCAGGGTCTAGGTCCTTCTCCCGCTTCCTGACTCCACGGCCGATGCTGATTTTTCAATTTGCAGGTTTGTTAAGCATCATGGAATGTTTTGGTTCTCAATCAAGAATATTCTTCCCAAGTGGTTCCAAAGTCCTACGCTTGAAAATAAACGCGTGTCCTCTTTGTCTCCTAGCAGCATGTGTTCCAATGTACAATAGCGGCACAGGACGGAGCAAGGGAATGCCTTTGATTGAACCATCCTATACATTTTTAACCTGCCACTCTCAGGAACTGCAAGCTTTCTTAAGGCCCGGCGGCATGCTCTCTTCTCTGGGCGGTGCTGGCAGCTGGAGTCCAACAGGGGTGTTGAGGAGCCAGGACCCACGCCCTCCTCCTGGCAGGATTCCTGGCCTACCTCGTGGCACAGAAGCTGAACAGAGGATGAACCACCCCGGTGCTAATGACCTCAGAATCCCAACTGAAAAAAAGATGTGCAACCTATGGGACAGGTGACAACCCTTAACTGGTCTCTGCCCACTGCTTTGAAGTCCTCTAACAAACAAACGTGTGTGAAATAAACACTATCAACATTTATTTCCCCCCCCCAAAAAAACACACCATTGTGTCTGATCCCTACCTACAGGGATATCCTGATTTATCTAGACACAACCCCTTTTCTGCTAATTTACAGCTGTGTATCTCACCTGTTTAGCTGATGATTCCTAATAGAACCCAAGGGCACCCTGTAAAGGTGTTACTGTGACCTAGGGAGAGTAGTGGCTTCCCACATTGCTGGTTTAGAAACACTGTTTTCATGTGTTTGAAAGTAGACTAGTTCTCTTTGCCCTTAAATCTCAATGTTCTGAACCTGGAATATACTCACCCTCAGTAAAATGTTATCTCAAAGAAACTATTCTTCATGGCTTTCCAGGCAGTCTGTTTACCTGCCTATTTTATCCACAGAACTTGTACTCGCTGATGTTTTCTTGTTTGCACATATCCTAGATAGAACAGTTCTTAATTCTTGTCTCCCTCCTTGCTCCCGCCATGGAACATGTCACTATAGGTAGAAAACACTCCCCACCCCATGGATGTTAGGCTTAGCCATGTGACTTGCATTGACTAACAAAATGTTCTCGGTTGTGATGAGAACAGAGACTTTAAATATGCTGTGTCTTCCTTGAGTTCTGGTGTGCCTGCTATTCTCTGGTAGAAAACTATACCATTTAGGAGGAAGAGACTCTTAGGACTAACCTGAACCTTGTCAGGGGCCTTAAGCTAAGTCCCCTCGTGACTTAAAATAGCACCAATGCAGTCAAGCCATGGGACCATGAGTAAGAAGATAAATACTTGTTTAAGTTAGCAAGTTTTGGGTTTGGGAGTGAGGTTTGTCATGTATGATAGCATTAGTGTAACCACTGATAGTTAATATTGAAAACATTCGGAAATGGGCTCTTGCTGTCAAAAACCATAAAATCCTATGTCATTGGTTTGAGATTACATGGTAAATGGAGAAGAAACTGTAAAAACACTGTAATACCAAATGGGAAAATTGAAAACTCATATAATATTAAAATATTTAATAAAACTGTTGACTATAAGCTAGAAGGAAACAAAAGGTGTACTAGGTGTACTCATAGCATTGGATTGGGAAGTTTGGAAGGCAGATATTCATGTTATGAGTTGACTGCTACTATCTGCATTTGATAAGTTACTCCAAGAAAAAGATAAACTTGAAAGAAAAAATCCACTGGTATGCAAGTAAGATTGAACTCAGGAATTCTGGAAAATGTAAATTTTAAAAATTAAGCCATTTCTATTTATAAAGAACAAATCCATGAGCGAATTAGCATCAGGTAAAGATAAAATCAAGAAAGTGGTTGTCACACCCACTGGTCAGATCCCTGGAAAGGAGACTGAGGGTACATCTCACAGATGCCTAATACAGGCAGAGTATGATAGCTTATCATATATCTAGAAAGGTGCATGTCTCTAAAAGAATTATGGTTGGGACACTTGGCCCATGTATTAGACTAGAATCAAACATAGGAACCCCACAACATTTCTGAAAGAACCTTACTGGCAAAACTGCCACCAGTTTGGTTTTAAAACTACTATGCTTATTTGAGATACTTAAGGCTCCCCGAGGCCTCCAAGTTTTATAGACATAAAGAAGGCTGAGAAATCTGCTCAGCTGCCAACAGGCCATATTAACCAGCACTCATTAGAAAAGCCAAAAATGAAAAAGGAAGGAGTTCTGAGACAAGAGTATAGACCCACGTACAACGGCAGATTGGTTATCTACTCCCAGGTGCACAGCCAAGGCCTAAGGGAACCTGGCAAAATTTGCCCTGCAGAATTCAGAATTGCTATAGATCAGTGACTTCTATGGTTCTTCCAGTCTTCCCTGTGTTAAATGCAGCTGTTTAATGTCTTCATCCAGTCCGTATTCCAAAATTCTATGTTAGCTACATGGGGGGCAGATAGCCTGTCTTTTCAGTTGACAGAATTCTAGATCAAGAGCAATTCCTTCTAGACCTGACATGCATCATCAGATCCAGGACTTTGAATCCAATGAATTAGGTGAGATTTTGTGGGTTTCTTGAAATGACAGTGAATATATCCTAGATGCAGAAAGAACATGAATAATTGTGAAAAGAGGGCAGACTATGATAGGTAAAGCTGTTATTTTTAACCTGCATTCTCTTTCTGTTACAAAATTATGCATTCACATCTTTTCCCATATAACTTGCAGTACTTCCCACTATGAGTCAAAAATATTTCCTTGATCCATTCATGTTGGTCTTGGTGTTTGAATTGTCTTGGTTAATGAAATGTCAGTAAATGAGACAGAAGCAAAGATTTAGTGTTGCTGGCATCTTGTTGCACCACTGCAGTTCCCTATGAGAAGCACAGGCCCTGACGGCTGCTGGTTCAGGGAGACAAAAGATGCCAGAGGAGCAGTTCTGATCCCAACTAACAGTTTAGACTCAGGATAAATTGAACCTTGTCAATATCTGTCACCTTCCAGCTGATCCACAGAGCCATTATGGAGACAAAGGAATGTTTGATATTGCAATTCAGAAATGTTAGGCTTGTTTGTTTTGCAGCACTGTTATAGGATAAATGCTGACAGATGTACTATATATTTGCTTATTGTTTGCCGCCTCATGGGAATATGAGGGCTAAGCTCTATGAAAAAAAGAGCTGAGTATTTTGTTCATCTATGTATTCCTGGGGACAGAAACATTCTAGGTGTGTAGTCATTAAATGAGTAAAAGAAATATAATATATAGTATGAAACTACCAATTTAAACCTAACTATTAGAACTTTCTTTAAGTCTATCATTTACTGAAAAATTAAGATTAAAGTCACAGTAGGTAAAGAATGACATATCTACAGGAAAAGAAACCACTTGGAGTTCTTCCCAAGAAAGTATTAAAGATCTCCTGGAGTGATGTTAGGGATGGCTGGTATAGAGACCACTGGCATAGTTAATTCAACTGAGAAAAGAGCATTACCCTGGAGATAGCATCCCAGTCATCTCTCTATCTGCATCTTCAGCACAGAGTGGGTTCCCAATCCACGTGCAGTGAAATAAATTAACTTTCAGAGCTCATAGAAGCCTTTATACACTTTTATACCCTAGTTGGCCTTTAGTACTGGAAGATATTAAAATGACATCAGCAAAAGCACAGGCCTGTGCCTGATCTTTCACTCTGACAGTAACTCCATGACTTGGAATGAACTTGGTTGCATCTTTGGAGTCAAGCTTAGAGAACATGGAGACCTCTGTTCTCTTTTCACAGATGAAAACACAAGAACACCACAGATATTCCTAACTCTTTTTTTTTTTTTTAACCTTTTTGGTTCTCTAAGTCAATCAGTTTTACTTTCTTGTTCTTTCTTGGCATTTTTTTCCCTAAAACCAAATAACCTGCTCTTAAATTTAAATCAGTAATTCTACTGAATGGTTTGTTTTCCATCTACTATTACCCAGCCCCTATTATGTGCTACATAGTATGCTAAATCCTTGGCATATCACACTTGAGAAAGACATTGTTCTACCAGGGTGTCTGTTGGAGAAAGACAGACAGGGAGTTGGATTATAAGTGCTACAATTGAAAATTCATCACTGAAGGCCTGAAAAAAAGTGGAGTTAGAAGTAGATGCAGGAGATTAAGAGGGAAATAAATTAGCCTGAGCATGTTCCATAGGAAGGGAGGCCCCATGATAGGAAAATAAATACCTTAGTTAGTATATCCTTGAAAGAAAATTACATGGCTGACCATATATGTATATACTCTAGTACTAATGAAGAAGGAAAAGAAGAGATTGCAGAGTTCCCAAAGACTCTTTCCTGAAGTGTAGTTCACATACCTTATCACAGTCTCAAGAAAAGGGATGAAATGTCAAGAAGTCATGAAACACCACTTGTTCTGGGAAAGAGAAAAAAGCAAAAACTACTGATCACGGCAGCTTGTCCACTTGTTGAAGGTAAGTGCCTGGGTTTTTTTGTTGTTGTTATTTGTTTCTTTTGTTTTGTTTTTATGAAAGTCCCTAGAAGTCAGTAAAGAGAGATTAAAAATCCAAGTGAAGAAAATCTGTAAAATAAAAACAAGACAGACCAAATTGCATAATAAAAATAAAAACAGGATGGAATATGGTCTGACATAGCGAGAATGGAAAAGGATAAAAGATCATCAGAATCTGGAGTGTTTTATAGAAATTAAAAAGTCTTTTGGTTTGATTGATAAGGTACCTGGAGGGCAATGTGGTCAGTTTAAAAGTCTTCTGACTAAGTAGAAGGGATTTTTGAAAAGAGCTGAAAAAATGTTTGGTTAATTAAATTTGTGAAGTCAATGTAAATCACAAAAAAGTTTATTTTATGTCTGTTTTTTATTTTTTAATCTTCCATATATGTCAAAATTAAATTATGCCAATAATACATCATGTTGGTCTTTTAATATTTATTTTCCATTCTTTCCTTTTATGGACACATAGTAAGAGTTGTACATATTCATGGGGTACATGTGGTATTTTGTCACATGTATATAGTGTGTAATGATTGAAAAAGGATAATTAGGGTGTTCATCACCTCAAACAATTGTCATTTCTTTCTGTTAAAAACAATACGAAGCTTCTCTATCAGCCATTTGAAATTGACAATAAATTGTGTTCACTGCAGTTGCCCTACCGTGCTATGCAAGAACAGAACTTATTCTTTCTAACTATCTTTTTATACTCATTAATCAAACTCTCTTCATCTCACCCTTTTTCTTCCCCTTCCCAAACTCTGGTAACCATCATTCTGTCTTTTACCTCCACGAGAGGTAGCTCCCAAGCATGAGTGAAAATATGCAATGTTTGTCTTTCTCTGCCTGGTGTATTTCACTTAACATAACTTCCTTCAGTTCCATCCATGTTGCTGAAAATGATGAGATGTCATTCTTTTTATAGCTATGTAGTAGTATTCTATTGTGTATCTATCACATTTTCTTTACATATCTATTGTTAATGGACACTTAGGTTGATTCTGTGTCTTGGATATGGTGAAGTGCTACAATAAACATGGAAGTGCAGATATTTCTTTGCTGTATAGATTCCTTTTCTTTTAAACAAGAAAATGGGACTGCTAGGCCATACACAGTAGTTCTACTTTTAGGTTTTAGAGGAAACTCAATAATGTTTTCCATAGAGGCTGTATGAATTTACATTGTCACCAACACAGTATAAGTATTCACCTTTGTCAATGTTATTTTTTTTGTCCTTTTACTGTTTTTTTAAATTTCAAAATATTAAGGGGACACAAATGTTGTTAATGCTGTTGGTTACATAGATCTCTTGTAATGCTTGATTCACAGTTATAAGCGTTCCCATCACCATAATGTTCATTGTACCCATCAGGTAGGTTTTTCCTCCCTCCCCTGCTTGATTTCCACTAAGTTTTACATTCCCCTGTGCACATGTGTCCTCATTGGTTAGTTCCAGTTTAATAGGAAGAACATGTGATGTTTTGTTATTTCATTCTCGAGATACTTAACTTAGGATAGTGGCCTCCAGTTTCATCCAAATTGTTGCAAAAGGCCTTAACTTGTCCTTTTTTATGCCTGAGTAGTATACATGGCATACGTGTATATACCAAATTAACATTTTGTTAATCCACTCATAAATTGATGAGTATTTAGGTTGATTCCATGTTTTTAAAATTGTGAATTGTGCTGCAATAAACATTCAAGTGCAGGTTTCTCTCTGATAAAATGAGTTCCCTCCCCACTTTGGGTAGATTAGTGGATCAAATGGTAGGTTTACTTTTAGTTCTTTGAGGACTCTCCATACTGTTTTCCATAGAGTTTCTCTTAATTTGTAATCCCACCAAAGTGTATAAGCATTCCATATTATCTACATCCATGACAATATTTCTTGTTTTTAGACTGTTTAATGAAAGCTATTCTAACAGGAATAAGGTGACATCTCATTGTTGTTTTCATTTGCATTTCCCTAATGATTAGTGATGTTTAGAATATTTTCAAATGTTTAGCAGCCATTTGTCCATTTTCAAAAGCTTTTGAAAAGCTTTTGCTGATGTCTTTTTTCCTCCTTTAATGGGGTTGCTTGTTTACTTCCCGATTTGCTTCAGTTCTTTGTAGATTCTAGATATTAGCCCTTTATTGGATATATAGTTGGCAAATACTTTCTTCAATTCCATGGATCGTCTATTTACTCTGTTAATTATTCCCTTAGCTGTGCAAAACATTTTTGTTCAATCAGATCTCATTTACTTATTTTTGTTTTTGTAGGGTCTTAGTCATAGATTCTTTGCCTAGGCTGATATCTAGATGAGTTTTTCCTACATTTTCCTTTAGATTTCTTATGGCATCATGCCTTACACTTAAATCTTCTATCCACCTTGAATTAATTTGTGTGAGTGGTGAGAGAAAGTGGTTCTGTTTCATTCTTCTGCATGTGGCTGTCCAATTTTCCCAGCACCATTTATTGAACAGGGCTTTATTTCTCCAGTGTGAGTTGTCTGCTTATCAAAATTTAATTGTCCATAAGTGGATGGTTTTATATCTGAGTTCTCTATCTGTTCCATTGGCCTATGTCTCTATTTTATACCAATACCATGCTATTTTGGTTACTATAACCTCTAGCCTATAGTGTAGTTTGAAGTCTGGTAATGCAATGCCTCCAGATTTGTCATTTTTGCTTAGGATTGCTTTGGCTTAGGTTATTTTCTGTCTTTTTGATAATAATCATTTTAACTGGCATGAGATTATATCTCATTGTGATTTTGATTTATATTTCTCTGATGATTAGTGATCTTGAACATTTTTTCATATACTTGTTGGACATTTGTATATCTTATTTTAAAAAATACTTATTCAGATCATTTCCATTTTGTATTGTATTATTTGTTTATTTGCTATTGAGTTGTTTGTGTTCCTTATATATTCTGTTTGTTAATTTCTTGTTGGATAAAATTTGTTTGCAAATATTTTCTCCCACTCTATGAGCTATATTTTCACTTTGTTGATTGTTTTCTTTGCTGTGCAGAAGGTTTTTAGCTTGATTTAATCTCATTTATCTATTTTAGCTTTTGTTGCCTTCACTTTTGAGATCTTAACCCCAAAAATTCTTTGCAAATTTTACAATGCTTTCTTCCAGTAGTTTTATAGCTTCAGGTCTTACATTTAAGTTTTTAACCCATTTTTATTTGACTTTTTAAGGAGATTTAAGGATCTACTTTTATTTTTCTGCATATGGTTATCTGTTTTGTTTTTTTTTAAAGCACCATTTATAAAACATAACCTGGCATATGTTCTTGGTACCTTTGTTAAAAATGAGTTGGCCGTAATGCCTGGATCTGTTTCTCTGAGTTATCTACTCTGTTCTGGATTATGTGTCTGCTTTTATACCAGTTTAATGCAATTTTGATTTTTATGGCTTTGTAGTATATTTTGAGATCAGTTAGTATGATACCTCCAGGTTTATTCTTTTTGCTTCAGGGTCGCTTTGGTTATAAAAGGCCTTTTGTGATACCATATGAATTTCAAGATTTTTTTTTCTGTTCCTGTGAAGAATGTCATTGCTATTTGGATAGCAATTGCATTGAATCTATAGATCACTTTGGGTAGTATTGTCATTTTAATGATATTAATGCTTCCAATCCATGAGTATGAGCTATCTTTTCTTTTTTATTTGATATTTCCTCTTTAATTTCTTGTATCAATATTTTATAGTTTTCTTTGCAGATATCTTACTTCTTCCGTTAAGTTCATCCTTTTCTCTTTATTGTTCCACTCTAGTTGCTCCTCCCAATGTCCAAGAGGGCTATGTAGATGCAGTTTTCTAACAGCAAATCTTATTTTATTATTCCTTGAAAAGAACTTTTTTCTCATAGATGTGTATGTCTTTTATGGGTAGGAAAATTTTGGAGAGCATGCAATTTTCCAGACAAATTTACTTTCAAAAGGCACATTAATAGGAACTTTGCCACATTTCTTTACTAGCTGAGATATAAATCATAAAATATCATAGATAATTCTCTCCCAATATCCAATCTATTATACAAACTCTAAATAATTTTATGATTCTTCTGACAGAAACCAAAGGCAAATCAAAGAATGGTACAAAAGAGTAGATTCCATGGTTATATTCTCTTTTTCATTCAAAAAATTTTGATCAGCAATTTCATAATTAGCATTTTCTATTATATTATTTTATATCTTTTCATCAATAGTGCAAAAAAGCAAAGCATATCTGAAAATAAATAGGGAAGGGGAAATATCTTGAAAAGAATTTGCCTAGTCAAAAATTGGCTTATATTATTAAATACATGGTTGTATTGGATCTTTATAACAAACATGGTAGAGTAGGAAAGGGTAGTAATACAGCAGAGCAGATAAGGCGATGATGGTTTTTTTAGTCATAAATGCCTCAAATGGAATCCCAGTCAGCTGTATAACTGAAGTTAGTTTAGTGAACATCTCAGAGGCTCTGTTTGCTTCACTACTAAAACAGTGTAATAAAACCTACCTCATAAGTTTGTTGTGGGAACTAAGTGAAAGAAAATAAAGACTTTTTTACACATACCCAAATTAATAAGTCTATAAATTGCAGTTAGGATTAGTATTACCAAGGTGTTACCTTTTTTTTTTCCACTTGACACACCGAGAACCTAAGATAAAAAAAGGCTAACGATGTAGTGTTCAGAAGCATGCCCAACCACGCTGCTAACCACACTGAGAAAACTTCCTTTTTGACTTTTAAATATCCAGAGGCAACCTGTCCAAATTGAGCACTTCTACTAGGAAAAAATTAAAATTCCATTAGAAAAATATGTATTGATGTCACTTTAATTAGCTTGCTAAATAATGTTTTAACAAATGTGTCAATCCAGTTGCAATCTTCCAAAAATGCAAAGTCACAAGTTTAAGCATTGGCAGAGCCCTGAAAGGTCAAAGTCAGCCTACAGAGTGGCCCATGGCAGTCTCTCTCACACACCCAACTCCACCCTTGCTAACCAATTCTTACCTTAATGATGTAATTAAATGGCTATAAAGTTCCATCATTCTTATTCCTTTAACTAATTGAAGGAAACCTCTTATCTTCTCAATGTTGAAGATTCTGCTGTTTCACTTTGCATAGATGTCAAAAGGCCATTGTTCAATCTCCTCTGTAATAATAAAAGTGCACTAAAATTAAGTGCACTAATATTTTAAAAACAAATGAGAATTTGGATGGCAGTACGTTCGAACTTTCAATCAACTTAAATATTGCTAAAATTGGTTCCGTATAACTCGTTGTTGATTTTCACCAAAAGATGTTCTAGATAACAAACATAAACTTAGAAAAAGTCAAAAGCATGGAATCAGAGAATTCTCTTGAAGTTTTTTCTAATCATGAGAGGTACAGCCACAGAGGCTCAAGTTCCTGAAGAAGAAAATGTCTGACATTAGGAGAAGACACAAAATACACATCACAAATTTTAGAAAAGTTCCTTATCATCTCTTCCATTTTTCCTTTAATCCTCCATTAATTTACAGTGTAATTCAGGCAGAAGTTTAAATGGTGCCATGTATATATGTAGTAGGTGATAGCCACATAAAAAGAACGCAGTGATGCTACTTAGCTAAAGAGAGGAGGGTGCAGGGAATTTATGTTTTGTAAGCTGATCTCATTTCCCATGTAGCATGGGCAAGATCCAGAAATTAATTATTCTCAAAGAAAAGACTGAGAAAGGACTGAGTTGGTGGGCCTGGCATGGGCAAAGTGGTAAGCAGCAAGGTACGTCCTCCACAGACAATTTGAGAGGGATTTCTAGAACTATCTGCCACTGTGTGGCAGAGATACAAGTCACATCAACAAAAATTGAGATGGTTCAGAGCCCTCTTGAGATTTTCTGACAGTATTAACCAAGACACAGACAAGCCAGTTTCAAATCAAACCAATTATTGAAGCCTGTGGGGGCAAAGACCACCAGGTAGAAAGAGCTTTTGCTTTGGAGCCCCCCCAAGGCCAGAGATAGGGCACAGATGCAAGCACCCCTCTCTTTTCCTGTCATGGAGATGGAGCAAGTGATGTGACTTAGGGTTGTGCCCACACAAAGGTGCCTCCCACGTCTGCCATCTTTGTTCAGCAAACCATGTGTCCTGAAACAGGCCAATAAGTCAGGAGTAAAGGAGCTTTCTCATCATTAGTCATCACAGAAGTGTGGATTTTCAGTCTTGTTGTAGTTCCCTCTAAGTCTCTGTTAGCCACTATCTTTCAGACATCAGGGAATTGTCTTAAGGGGAAAAAAGAAGAGTTAGAAGAATAACCTGAAAGACTGAGCATTCTCCTAAAGAGATTAAGTCTTTGAAGGATGGCTTTATAATAACTTCGAATAGACTAAATGTTAGAGGGAAAGGAGACTTACAAACCAGAACAGGCTAAACTATTGTGAAAGGGCTGTAGCTTGTTTTCATCATTCTGTGAAGTTGTCATGATCAAGTCAGGGCAGAGTTTCAGCAATTGCAGGACAGCATTGATTTTCAGCATATCTGAGCGTAGCATGAAGACACGTACAAGTCCATGGTGTGTAGATGTATGTATGTGTGTAACATACCATTAGAGAATTGTAACTTTAAACAATCATGATTTTATTCCACATAGTGAGATTATGAATTTTCACATTGTTGAATTTTCACTTTTCATGTCCTACCACTTTTCTGCAATGAGCATGTATGTGTTAGCATTTAATGTCAAAGATGTATAAATGCTATTTTTACATAATTTGTTTATATCTTCCAGTTGGTTCAGTCTAAACCCCAACTGGTTTAAAAAACATGTAAAGTATTTGGTCAGTCAATCTTTTTCCAGTTCAACTAAAATATTCATACATATATAAAAAATATGACTAAAATACTTTTTTAGTCATAAATTCTTTTTAACTTTGCTCTGTTTTAATCCCTTTATTTCAAAGATCACATTGCGTCTTCTTTCTTCTCTCAAAACTTCAAAATGGCCTTTGGCCAAATGCAATAAAATTTTGCCCTGACCTGACATGAAGAATGAAGTATGTATATGAAAGTACTTTGAAAACTTTAAAGGGCTTTAAAAATGCATGGCGATGTTGGTAGTGGGAAGGGAAAGCGATAAGGGAAGAGGGGAGGACACAGGACGAGGGGGGGCTATGTATCTTCTGACAGAAATTTCAAATGTCCTTTCTGAAGAAATTCACAAACAGGAGCAAATAAAGTCATTTCCTAACAGTCCTGAATCATCATGATCTTACAAATTGAATCCCACGCCTTGGGCGACGTGGTACACCCCTTGACATTTTCCTCCCTTTTGTTGCTGCTGGGAGCAATGGACCCTCCTTCGGTAGTGTCAGAATTCCCACAGAGATATGGGTCTTCTTCCAGGTGTGAGCTCTAAGGCCACCTCCTACCAATACCATCAAGAGCTGTCCTAATCTTGGGTCCTATGAAGGAAAGCTCCATTAAGTCTGTAAACTGCCTCTCGAGTTTGAGGGTTTTTGCTCATTGTGTTTTTGTTTGAGGGAGAGAATGGAGAGATCCTAGAAGGAGGAAATGTTGTAAGACAGCTCCATAAATTCAGATTATCTTGGAAGCCCTCCCTTTCCCTGCCAAGTTCAAAAAGATATGTAATATATTGGCAGAGTTCCTATTTACCTTCCAGTCTCTGTAGAGCATGGCTAGGGCAGACAAGTGTGTCACAGGTTAAAAGTTTGAGTCAGTTTGGGTTCAAATCCCAGTTCTACCATTTAACAGTTCTATGATCTTGAAGCAAGTAATCTCTGCCTTAAATTCATCATCATAACGTGAAGATTATAAAAGAAGCTTTTTCATAGGGTTCTTGAGAGATTTCAATGTGTTAATATGTTAACTGTATACAACAGCATCTGACATCAAGTGTCTCATAAATGCTAATTGTTATTATTAAGAAGATGAGAGTCCTTAAGTGTATCTAGCCCACCACAAGCATCTGAGGCTCACGCCCTGCACCCCAAGTAAGAAAATACTGAGAGGGCTTGGTAACTCTGACAGAGAAATACTTTTCCTAGCTCTTCACAGTTCGAGTGTGTGTGGAGATGACCTATTTGTGCATGAGCAGATGTGTACTGAGCCTTCAGAATTCACTTTAGCACTGACAGGCTCAAGTTGGATTGAGTTATCCCTACTTTCTGGCTCTGTCAGCTCTGGGATGACCCACATGCCTGCCCGCAGTTAGATAACATACCTGTCTGGAGCAGGATTCAACTTACTGGTCTTAAAAGCTTTCTAGAAAGCACTAAAAGAAATTTCTTGACATGGATACAACTTTGAGTTCATGGATTTACTATTTTCTCACCAGGGTTTTTGAGTATTGATGGTTCTAAATTAGGCATTAAAATGATTTCCACTTGGACCACATAGAAAAGCTACAAACTGTGAGGCACAAAACGAGGCTTTTACCCACAGAGTCCTTCTCTTTCTTTTTGGACCAAAGAAGAAATGACTACTGGGGAAAAGGGAGTAGAAGAATCTCTGGATGTATGCTAACACTTTCCAAAAACAAAAGCATTATTTCAAGGATGCCATTTTCATATCCTACAAGGGTGTCATTTATATGATTCCTGGATTATATGAGTTTTATGCAGATCTTTAGCACTCTTAGCTAAATTAACATTCAATGAAATTTTTAATAAGCTCGTGAAATTTTCCTGGATGACATTAAAAATGGATCAGTTGTCCTAAGCCCACATCTCCTACCTCTGCTCAGGGCATGAGTCTATCTCATCAACACACTTTGGAATTGCTGGAGTTAGTCCTAAGCCACCCTTGCTCCATTTTAATCCATTCATCAAACAAGTAGTTTCGGTATTATTCTTCTCTCACCATTCTCTTCTCTCCTCACCTCTTTTAGTTCCTTTGTTATCTCCCACAACATCACCTTATTAATATATATACACTTTAACAGGACCACAGAAAATACAGACATTTCAGCTTCATTTGGGGGAGGAAGGGTCAGCTTGGGTTTCCAGAGTGCTGCTGGACTCTCCACCACACACATTTCCTCCACTCCAGGGACTGCATTTCATCTTCCATCCGTCCAACAAAGGAGAACAGAGGCTAATTTAGGAGCCTCTTTATGCCTGTACATATTCAGCCAGGGGGGTCGCTGTTGATTGATGTAAGACACTACGTCCTGCAAGGTTTGCAAAGTCCCTGCTGGTGCAGAGAGTAGCAAGCGACAGTAACTCACCCGTTAGTGCCTGTGTATTTCTGTGCCTCCAGCTAGAAACAGTCAATAAGCACCAGAGGCAACTTATGTTGCTTTAGATCACTAATAAATATCTCCCACCACCACTTCCAAGCCCTCTTACAAAATAAAAACCGTTTCTTTACAGATAGATGCCAAGTCCTAGTTGTTGATAACTACAGATAAAAAAGGCCTGAAAGAAGAAGCAGGAAAAAGAAGAGCTTCTCTCCTAAGGCAAGAGGGATGTGCTTCCTGCTAATAAAAATTGCTCCTTTTGGTCGAATGAATCCTGTGAGCCAAACTCCGTTCATGCCTCAAGCTCTGGGACACATGGAACTCTAGCCCATTTCACAGATGAGGACACAGATGGTCACAGGGCCCAAATGACTCCTGCTTTCTGCTTCTCCACTCACCCCTATCCCTGGTTTCCCAACTGCTCCTCACATACGTAAATGTTTGTGGATGTGTGTTGCAAAAATATCCCTATCTGCTAGGTAATTTGGTTGATTTAGAGACCTCAGGCCCCTGCCAGCCCTTTACTTACATTGAAAAAGTTTCAATGTTTTGGTCACCCCACAGGCTGCCAGAAACATGCCCCATTATTTCTGCCCATCATAAATGTTGTTAACTCTTCCAAAGCCTTCCACTTTATTTTAAGGGTGAGTGTCACATATTCTAGAGGGTTCCTTTGGATACCACAAAGTGTTGTGAGTATTCCGTCACAGCACTGTGATGGGTTCTGTACAGGAGCAAAGTGCTACTTAAAAAATAGGCAAAATGGTCACTGTGGTAGGCCAGTTGTATGGCTATGAAAGAAACCTGAGGCTGGGTAACTTTTAAAGAAATGGCGTTTATTTGACACATGGTTTTGTAGCCTACATGAGAAGTGTGGCACCAGTATCTACTTCTGATGAATGCTGCAAGGAACTTCCAATCATGGAGCAGCCACGTCATGTGGCGAGAGAGGGAGCAAGGGGGACAGGAGGAGGCGCAAAGCACCTTCCACAATCAGATCTCCTGGGGGCTGTACAACAGTGTGAGAACTTACTCATCACTGTCAGGATGGCACCAAGCCATTCATGAGGGATCCTTCCCCATGACCTCACACTAGGCCCCTTTTGACAATGGGTGTCAAATTTCAGCCTGAGATCTAGAAGGGACAAATATTCAAACTATGTCAGTCACAGTCTTCCGTAATTATTTTTGACCATGCAACAGTCCACAAAGAGTTAGCCAGGCCCTGAGTTCAATACTGAGGATAAAGAAACATGCGTGTGCCACAGGTTTTATCATTCTTTCCCAAGCCTCCTTGGCTTCACCTCTGTTTTGTAATTCCTAAAGAGTCTCGCTGCCTCTCTACTCATACATAATTTCCTAGGCAGATATATGTGGCAGACTGAAGCACCTGCATTAACCAAAAATTCACTTGGTTACTAACTATGGAAAAGCTAAGGTCTTCATATCCTGAGAAACTCCAAAAGCTGGACACTGGTTGTGGTCTTGGGTTAGAGCTCTCAGTACCAGGCTTCATCACGCATCTCTGTTGCAGACACTGAACCACTAACTAGCATAAACTGACTTTTCTAAACCCTCCCTGGAAACTCACAACATGTGAACATTAAATTATCCAAGCTGCTTGCATATGTGAAATTATGCAGCACAAAGGAGCCTGGGGGCTCTGCCTTACGTGGTCTCTGAACTGTCCTGCAACATTTCTCTGAAGTGAAGGGGCAGGTGTGCTCTTTACCCCACAAGGCATGAGAAGAATCTACAGCTGTGATAGATCCAGGCTTGGGTTTGGGGAGAAGAAGCACCACCTTTTTTCTGTTATGGAGGAAAATTACTTAACACCTTAAAGATTAATAGCGATAATAATGATAGTAATCATATTTTTTACTTTTATAATGTTTCCCCATTTCTCAAGCATTTCACATTTATGATTTCATTGGCTTTATACCCCTTGGCCTAAATATTTTGATTTTTTTTTCTTAATGATAAGGCATCTCTATATTTTATTTGATTACTACAATCAGAAAAGGAAATACAGTAGAACCTCCATAGTCAACCACTTCCCTACATTGCCCACCTCCTTAAGTGACCCAATTTTCATAGACCAGACATGGTCTATGCACCACATGTACGTATCAGTACAGAGGCCTAGTTCCTTATGATGACCACCTCCATTTGTTGATCGGTTTCTTAGAGTCCCTTCGGTGGACAATTCACAGGGGTTCTACTGTATTGTTATCCCTGGTTTATCAATGAAGAATCAAAGGGTTAGAGAAAGTGATTTTCTCAGCTTATAACCTAAAATAAAGCTAAAAATTTAAACCCAGGTGATCCTTTGCCAACTTCAGTGTTTATTTCTCCCCAAAAATCTTCACTGCCACAACTGAAGCTCTTCTCTGGAGAATCACAGAGGAAATAGCCCACGTGTGCCTAATAAACCACATGTCCCATGTTATGGGTAGAAGCCAAAATGTAAGGTTTGTGCCCATGGCTAATGAAACCTTGCCAAGCCTTTGTATGGACTGCAAATCCAGTTCACTTCCAAAATCTAGGCTCCTAGAGAGGGGCTTTCTGTTGACACTTTCTCTGCATGTTTTGTTCTTCTTGTTTGTGTTGGCCCAGAGAGCCAGCAGCCAGGGACGGCAGGATGACTTTGAGCCAAGGGGCGGTCCATTCACACCCTAGGGACAGGGTGTTCCACCAAGTTAGCTGCTGCTTGAAAGGATGGTTGCTGTGCAGTCCTGCCTGCTCCCCGTTTTGTTATCCCTGAGATAATAAATAAAGGCTCATTCTGTTGTGTCCAAAAGACCCTTTTCAGGAGACCTCCTCTTGCTAGAAGTCTCCTGAGGCCCTTTGCTGATTACAGTCAGATGGTGGGCATTTCAAATTAAATTAGAACAAATAACGAAAATGAAAGGAGAATGGGAAGGAGGAGGAACAAACCTACAAAAGTCATTCATTTAAAGTAGCCAATGAGAAAAAAATGGAGCCTGAAAAACTCAACTAACACTGGCAGAGATGGATGTCTATCACCTAGTCTTAGGCTAAAAGGAGTCCCAAGTGAGAATTTCTAGGGGTAACTGCTCCAGACGAATTCTATCTAAAATATTCAGCTGCAGACATGGCTAGGTTAAGCAGTGAAATGTCCTCCCTCTAGACCTGAATTCTTATAGCTCTGGGATTATGACACGATCTCTATTGGGTTAAATGGTGGTATGGGCAGGGCATGAGCAGGTCTTGGCAGATGCTGAGAATATTTGTCACATTGTACCATTTTTCTACTACCAAGTTCTGCCAAGATATAGTGTCATTTTAGCTCAAAAGTCTTCCAGAGATGTGCTTAGAAACTTACTGGGGTGTGAATGGACGGGAGGGTAGGAGACAAATTCTTGTAATACATGGTCTCAATATACTCCAATGTCAGTAAGACAGTTTAAATAGATGGATTGTGGACCGAGATTTATAGTGCGTCCACTAAGAGTGATTTCAAACAGAATTCTTATTGTTCCATTATCAACAACTTGCAATCAGCCAGCCTAACGACACCCTCAACTCATTTCAGCCTCCCTGATACTCCTTTACCTTGGTTATGCCTCTGTACATTCTCCTGATACTTTGCCATGGCCTCTCTCAGCTACACTAAACATTGCTGGATCCTAGCATAGAATGAAGATTTTTGATAAGACAATCTAACTTCAGCATCCAAATGCTGAAAGGACATTTACATTTAATGTGCTTTTTCAATCTTATTAGCCAAAGTAATATATTGTACAGTAAAATATATTATCTTATTACAGTGCTCTCATTTTGAAGAATCAATGAGCATACAGAAATGTAATTCATATTATACTGTCTGTCACTAAAGAAGGGCTCTTCAGCAAACTCAAATCCAATTTGGATAAAACAAGCTAATAGATGCTAGAGGGTTAACTTCTCTTATGCCAAAACTAGTCACCTCATATATTAAAGGCCATTATTAACTAGGAAGAGAGATTCAGGAGGACATAAAGGATGATTATCGCATGAGACATTCTTGCATATGGCATGAAACATAAAATTTGGTCATGCTGCTGTCCCCTAACATCACTCTTCATTTTAATATCTATGGTCCAGGCATTAAAAAAAAAAATTAAAGTCTCAAAAGGAATGGATGCTACTGGGTATTTACTCAAAAATACAACAACTTTCTTCATTACAAAAACAATAAGCATTCGGGAAAAATCAGTGAAATGTCTCTTATGGCCATTATTTTTAGCAGAGAATTGTTGTGACTGTTTCCATGGCTAAACCATGAACATGTTTTTTGCACACGCCTGGTCAGCTAGTGGCCTTAATTAACTTTCAAATGGAGGATGTTGCGGTTTACCACTTATTAAATATCCACTGTGGCAAGTTACAATTTTACCCTTCCACACCTCACTTCAGTCAAGACACCTCAAGGAATCCATGATGCTGAGTAACTGGTGATTTAAAAATATGTACCACACGTTGTTATCACACCGAACACACAGGCTGCAAGGGAAGTTTTCACTAAAATTGGGGCGGCTTTCATTTCTGGTTGGAATGATACAATTTGTAAATTGAGGCAACAAGATAAGTCGCTCAGAAAAAAAGAGGCAAGGTGTACGCGGTAGCTAAAAGCTACTTCCCATATTCGCAGGAATTCAACAAATAATTATTATGTGTTTGACATTCTGGATACTGATATTCTTCTAGAGGCGTCATGCCTAAGAATTTGTAGAAGGCAAGTAAGTGGAATTCAGGATGCGGTGAAGCAGAAAGAGGACCACACCAGTATTCAAGAGTTTTAAACAGTCCACGCCCTAGAGAAGAAAGAAAGCATAAAATTACTCATCAAACTAATCTACTCGTAATACAACACACAAGTATTCTGACCAAGCTCATTGCACCAAGCATTTTATTCATGAGGGAGATGATGCAGTCTGAGATTCAATGGAGACCGAATTAGTTTTTGTGATTAGCCAGGTTGAGTGGTTAAGGTATAGTAATAATGACATAATTATGTCTTCTTTCCTCTTGTTCATATAATATTCAGAGACTCATGCCCTCCCTCTCTCTCTCTCCCTGTTTCTCATACACACACATACACACTCTCACATATCTGTTTGGACTTGGCTTGTGAATCCTCTGCTATTGTTTTCTGTGTATCAACTTGTATATTGCCAGGAAAAACTAAGAAGTGAATTCACCTCTCCGTGGAAATTCCGCTGTGGATAAAAATGGTCTTGGAGTTTGAAGGAAGGAAAAAAAAATATTTCTACAAAGAGAACATGTGAAAAGGCCAAGGGAGAGCATAACTGAAAAAAATATATAAAAATGCAAATTTTTCTAAACTTCAGCTTTGGATGGACTGAAGCATAAGTGAGAACTTCAACAAAGCAATAGAAAAAGATGACAGCTCTGAGTTTCAGAAATTTAAGACAGCAGCAGGATTAGACACTTTGGGTTGTCTTCGCACACATTTCTTATGGGAGTTAATTCCATTTGACATGCAAGACCAAAGCAAGATTACAGAGGCATAGCCCCATGGCGAGGTGTATGCTGTAGCTAAAAGCTGGGATTTGAATAATTGTGCAGGCTTACTCCAAGAATCAGACGAGAACAGAATGAATGGATTATTACAAGGAACTTTGTACATTTTTAACTGCTGGACTTAATAAAATACCCTCTATGTGAGAATAGTGTTATGGTCGTCTGCACTTACTCTAGCTGAAGTTTGGGGTAGGATCTATCAAAAATGAGAGAAAAGAGGGAGAGAGAGGGAGAGAAGGAGGGAAAGAAGGAAGGGAGGGAGGGAAGAAAGGAAGAAAGGAAGGAAGGAAGGAAAGAGGCAGGAGGGAAAGAAAGAAGGGGAAGAGGGAGGGAGGGAGGGAGGGAGGGGGAGAGAGAGAGAGAGAGAGAGGAAAAGAAATTGAAACAAATGTCTGAGTTGGGTCATGATGGTATGATTTACAGAGGAACAGAAAATTTGGAGAATTTGAGATCTATTCAAGACCCCCACCTCAAAAGTTACAGGGAATTCATTTCCTGTGCAAAGAAGTTTGAGGAAAGTGGAGAGCAGAGTTCAGGAAAAGTGGGCCACAAAAGGTGGATTTTTATTTCACTATTTCAGCTCGTTAAGGAGGTCATTTGTTACTGGGAAAAATTACTAAGCCACACACCGTTTTATATATATGTATAAATGTGACCTCTTTCCTTGGAATCCGTGGAAAACACTTGTCTGTAAAAGGCAGAAAGAGTAACAGTTCTAAAGACTTCTCACTGCTTAATTAACTGTCCAGTGAGAATTATTAAAATTCTTTATATAATTCTTATTTAGTGCTCATTAAAGTGAAAGATACAAATGCTGTAGGATGCAAGGTTCAGAGATGCTTTCAGGAAGGAGAGTTAGTCTTGCAATAGCTGAGAATTAAGAAAAGCGGCCCATTAACGGTAGCCAAGTGGACCTTTCATTTTAAAAGTCACTGATTCAGATCTGAAATGATTTGATTTGATTTTTCTCCCTTAAAAGGGTCTTCATCTCCTCCTTTCCTGAAAGTTCAAATCCAATCCCGCGGGGACCCTAACCCGCCTAGAGCGGATCGAGGTCAGCCTGGAAGAGAAGACCGCGCTCTGGGGCCCCTCGCGGCTCTGGGGAAGCGCGCCCTGCGCCAAGAAGCCGCGGGAAGCAGCCTGCAGTCCCCCAAAGAGCCACCCCCAGGGGGGCTCAAACAGCAGCCTGCAGTCCCCCAAAGAGCCACCCCTGGGGGGCTCAAACAGCACACGCGCTTCCAATAGTGGAAACACGCAGTACCAGCCGCGCCTCTTTCGCGTCCTCCTGCGTGTACGTGGAGATCAGAGCAGCGGCGCCAGGGCGCAAGTGCTTCATTAAACCAGAACTCAAGAGCAGCTCCCGTCCCTAGACGTGTCTCACAGCATCAGCCTGCCGTGTAAAAAGGCATCGGGAACGAGGAACACATTACAAATTTGTAGACCCTAAAATTAAACTCCACCTCATTTATTTCACATTTCAGCAGGGCTGAGGATGCCTGACGAGGGAGGCGCAGATCTTTCCTGCCAGGCTCCGGGGTCCCTCCGCTCTGCGTGGACGCGCTCCCGAGTTCCGCTCGGTGCAGGCGGGAAAGGAGGCGCGTGACCGTGTCCTGCCGGGGGTAGCCCTGGGAGGGAAGCAGAAGAGGTGTTTCCACGGGAAGACGAAGAGCCGGTCTTTCTCCCCTGGATCTTTGCTTCTAAGAATGTGTCTCACAGATCAGTATCCTCTGCGTCTCCTGGGAGGGTGTTAGACAACCAGGAGCCCAGGCCTCACCCTACACGCGTCCTACTGCATCGTATCCCCATTTTAACAAGTTTCCAGTAATTCGTCAGTGTGTTAAACTCTGCCCTGTGCTACTGTACACATCTGCGGAGCGAACGTCCAGCAAACAGGAGGATGGAGCGTTACCAGTAGAAGGGGACCCAGCCGCCACCCGCCTGCGTGGATGGGGAAACCAAGGCCCAGGGAAGGACACAGCTTCTCACAGATCTAAGCAGGAAACGTTACCTAGCCCTCTGTTTCATTTGCCATAAAAGCTAGAATAGGGCTATCACAGGTTTATGCAGTTAACCTCCTTACATACCACCAAATCAACAGAATGTGGCCTTACACGTGACAGAGAGCACCATTCCCCTGCGGAGGGACCCTATCTTCTTCTAATCAGCTCTGTTGTAGTGAAATGACCCATCTATGTTCTGCCGGAATTGACATAGAAATGAGATTCTGATATTCCTTCTATCCACATAATGATTGATGAAACACATGGGAAAAATACATTGAATTATGTTATAATCTCCCAGGGAAACATAATTAAGTTGTAAAGCATTCCCCTGAAATCCTAAAAGTCTTATATCATCTAGAGACAGTGACTTCTACTACATGATCAATAATTATATTAATTATAGATACTTATTTTGATAGGACAGTGTGACTTTGGGGTTCCACTTACTTATGATCTGATGTATTGATCTAATAGTGAAGACTCGGTTGGAGATGGCTATAAAGAATTCTTTTGGGGTCCCAAAAAGCTTTATGATATTTATGCTAACTCGTATTAATTTGCAATTTCTAGCCACCAATTTGATGTTTACTCACACAATCCAATGGGTAATACTTGTGCAAGATAATGGGAATAGTGAATAGTGATGCCATTCACTGTCCCGATCTTTATAAGAACCAGAAGCAAGCTATCTTTAGCAAGTGATAGATTATATATGAGACATAAAATCCAATATTCTTTAGAATTTCAGAATTTCAGGACATCCAATATATTCTTCATCTGTGTGTGCATATGGCTCAAATATATTCATGGCCACTCTGAGGCAGGGAGTTGAAGAATCAGTCCCCAAATTACCAATACTCAGAAAGTTGGTGTGACTGTTGTCCCTTCTATACTACTTACTACCTTTCTTTGTAAGCACCTATTTATGAAGGGCATCCCTGGAATACATGTTTGCTACTGCTCATTTTCAGCACAGGCAAAAACTGAAACTTCTACTTGATTGTGCTGGACCTTCTCACCTGCATAAAAGTATTAGTGAACATCAACAGAAAATAAAAAGTGAGTCAGAGATTAACTTGAAAGTAATAATTCAAGAAATCATGTAATAAAAACACAAGTTTCAGATTTTTTTTTTTTTGCAAGGTACCAAAACATCATACATTAACTTCCCTGAATTCTCAAGATAACTTGTTGGGTTGTTTTAACCCAAAGGGATAATATAGTTAAAAGAATCACATTTAAGATGGTAGAAATGAAATCACTTAAAAGTATATACAATTCAATGAGAATTTCCTTAAAATATTTGCAAAACATCTCTCTGACATGATGGTCATCATAGGAGAGGTTTTCACTTAAGCAAACAGAGAAGTTCAACATTTAAGAGTCAAGACTTAGGAGCCTATGTCATCTTATTTGAATCCTAGACCTGCCACTTGCCAGTTATATGGTTTGAACTAGTCATTTAATCTCTCTATCTGCCTCAGTTTCTGCATTTTAAAAATAAAAACGAATAAAAATAATATATGCCTAATGGAGTTATTACAATGACTTAGTAAATTAATAAGTACGAGGCAGCTAGAATATGCCTGAGAAGCTCTAAGGACTCAATTTATAGTGATTATTTTCAATATAATTTGATATAATGATATCAAATTACGATTTAGGTAGGTTGGCTTATTGATGATCATATTATAATTTATTTAAGAATCGTCTTCTTTAAGCACACCATTCCAAGACTCTGAAAGTCAAACTTAAAGATACTTTTTTTTTTTTTTTTTGAGACAGAGCCTCAAGCTGTCACCCTGGATAGAGTGCCGTGGCATCACAGCTCACAGCAACCTCCAATTCCTGGGCTCAAGCGAGTCTCCTGCCTCTGTCTCCCAAGTAGCTGGAACTACAGGCACCCACCACAACACCCGGCTATTTTTTGGTTGCAGCCATCAAAGTTCATTGGCAGGCCTGGGCTGGATTCGAACCCATCTGCTCAGGTCATCGCTGATGCCTTAGCCCCTTGAGCCACAGGCGAGGAGCCTAAAGATACCTTTTTTTAAAAGCATATTTTTTTAAAAAAAGGAAAGTATGTATGAGGATTTCAAAACATAAACGCATTCATGTTATAATTTTAAAACACATATGCATACACACACACATACACACACACACAGGCACCAGACAGTAGCACTTCACAGCCCAATGCCAGAAGTTGCCCAACAGGGGATTTCCCATAAAGGAAGCTAAATGTGACCTAATATTCTATTGAGAGGTCTTACCATTCAGAGAAGAATAACCTGAGAACAAAATAATGCCGAAAGCAGCCCAAGGTTCCTTTGTCTTTCCTAGGGTAAAATCAATTCTGTTATTATCCACAGTTGGATACAGAATGGCATATGAGCAGCATGGCTTCTGCTAGCAATACCTCTCAGAGAGTGGGTTGCATGGGTAATATCCCACACCCTGATTTGCTCAGCATTGTCAAGACAGAAAGAGGGAGATTCATCTTAGGTGGGGAAATCCATTGGAAAAGATGAGAGAGAAGAAAATCAGGCCAAATTCATACAGAAAGAAGTATCCGGGCTGCTTCCCATCCTCAGACATAGAGTCTGAGGTGATGGGCAATACTGGCAGGCCTAACGTCTTCCTCTCTGCTCTTTAATAGTGGAATTGTTTAGCCATATTTCCTACGTGTGGAAAGGAAATGGACCATGTTCATGATACTGCACATCAGAGTGAAACAGAAAAGGCTTCCCAAAGCACACAAGCAGACTCATGAATGTGGCATTGTGCGACCTATAAAACAGAACCACGATGAATGAAAGCAAGAAAAATGACTGTGTCTTTCTTAAAACTGCAACAATTAGGCAATTGAGCCAACTAATAGGATCCAAGAAAATGTAAATAAGTTTTCTTTTTTATTAACTAAGGGAGTAAGGAGACAAATTTCAGCCCAAATGAAAGCAAGTAAATGATTCCTCCCTGAAGGCAGAGCCAAGATTTCACAAATGAGCTTCCTCCTAAAAGAGACAGAAGTAAAATGTATGAAGCAAGATGACAGGGTGTCTGCTGCCTGAATGTAGGCAGTGATGCCATCCTATTCGACAGACCAAGCCCTGGGTAATTGAATGCAAGAGAAAGCAAAAATGTAGGAAAGGCCACTTAGAAACAGAAGCATAAAAATGCAGTGTGTGTAACTACTGAGAAGGGTACAGCTCTGTAGAACTGATTAATAAGGAGACCAGCGAACAGAACAGAGTGGATTTGCAGAGATTAGGATGTAGCAAGCTTTGTCCAGAAGATTGTATAAAGTTCTTATTAGCCTTGAATCTGAAATAAGGTAAAAAAAAATGAATAAACAAACAAATAACTACCTACCATCATCACAAAGACTCCCCTATGAGATTTTGGTATACCTTAGTCAAGAAACTTATCTTTTTTCATAGGTCATGTTAAAAAACTAGAGTTTACTCCAAGATTTGCAAAATTGCAACCAATATGCAATAAAATTTATAATAATATACAAATCATTCCCTGTGACATCTCTTCTGGATGGTGCAGGGGGGGGGAGGAAAGCAAGTTACTATGTTTTTGATGTTACCGAAGGACAGAAACAAACATTAATTTTTTTTTTTTAATCTACAATCTCTGAGCTCTGAGAAAACATAGAGCTTGTTAAAGCCTAAAGTTCAGGTTCCAAGGTGAACAAAAACAGAAGTCAGAAATTGGAGATTGCCAGGCGGGCGTCAGGAATTGGTATTTTGTATTTCTAAACTCTTAAGCCACTCCAGAGTGTGTTCCCCTGTGAGCAGCAATATCACTTCCTGCAGCTTCCAGGCCACAGGAGATACATTCCTGAAGGAATACAGGAAAATGAATAAAGAAAAATAGAGCCAGCCTACAAATGATCAGGAATCCAAAACCAAAATAATGTTTTCAAAACATTGGCGTACAGGCAGCATTTAGTCATTGCCATGGCTTCAGCCGCCAGAAGGCACCTTTGCTGCATGACCTTCTCTGGGATAATCACGAGTTAAGAGGGGACTGTCATTAAAGAGGCAATTAGGTGTCTAGTCCTCCAAGGCGGTGAGAGCCGCTCAGCCCAGCGCCAATGGTCTCCTCCTTTGCTTTAATCTGAGGATTCTGAGGACACGTCTGTTGTCAGCGCTTTAATTTGTTCTATGAGGAGTTTGGAGATCTTGATGTCAGAGGAGGGGTCTGTGTCTTTAGGTGGGCAAAACAGAAAAATAAGTAAATAATGGGGAGAGGAGCAGGGATTTGAAGAATGCGAATGCAACTAAAACCCAGGAAACCTTGGCTAACCACAGTTCCCACACTTCTCACTTGTTGGAAGGGAGAAGGGAAGCTTTCCAAGGGCCAGCCAACGCAAACTCAGCAAACAAGCCAGGAGAGAAGGGCCCTGGATGTGGAGGACAGCTCTGTGCACTGCAAGGAGGCTGGGGCCACGCTGCTTTCCTTTCATTTTGACTTTCTTGGTGAAGGAGATTTTCCCTGTCGTTTTTTAGGTAAAACAAATAATTAAAAAATTGGTGAAAAATACACATATGTACATATGTAGCCACATACACATGTGTGTATGTTTATCATATTCTTTCCTATAAACAGAAATAAACACAAAAGAAGAAAACTGTAGACCACAGTTCAATTTTCTGGCCTCGGTTCTGGCTCTCCAATGAATCTTCTTATATACAAAGCTGACTGAAGGGAGGGGTAGGATTGAATAACAAATTTCTGTGATACAATCACATCATTTACAATCACATAATGGACCATATCCCAATTTTCAAAAGGCATAAAGTATCCTCATTAATACGGTAAGTGCAGCAGTCAAATCAGCACTGTGATTTTATCAGGGTTTTTGACTGTACATGAATTAGAATGTAAAATGCATACAGAATTTTTAATGGGAAGGCTTTAACATTCCCTGAATGTAGTTCTCACTGTCATTTGCATCACATTAAAGTGAAATTCTACATAAAAGGATAAAGAGAATATGTCCTAAATTACAGTTTTTCCGTAGTTGTCATGTCCACACATAGAGAAATCTGATTCATAAGCTTGAAGATGATCCTAAATCTGAAAAGGCTGCACCAGTTTGCTATTTGTTTGTGGGTTTTATGTGGCTGTCAGGGCTGGGTAGAGCTCAGTAAGGTCAGATTGTCAGGACGAGGCAGTGGGGATGGACGGCGATGGTATTCACTGTCTCTCCTTCAGCGTATTGTTAAATACTGTACCTGCACGTTTTATTCCCTATCAGACTACTAAAAAGTCGCTCATGCTCCCTGGAAGTACTTTGTTGCTCCTTTAGAAAGGTTCTATCTTCATTTACATTCATTGCGATAGATTTTATGGACATAGACTTAACATCTTCTAAATCCAAGGCTACATATCCACCATGAATGAGAATGTATAATATCGCTATGTACACGAGATATTTTGCAGACACTTGCTTCATATCACATAACTACTTGTATGTCAAGATACTGCTCCATTTGTCAGAAGTTAGTCTCAAGGTAATAGCAATTGGGATTAGTGTGCTTGGCAGCTTCCATACACCAAGGCAAAGAATGCAACCTGCCCTTTCTCATTGCCTCTCATCAGGCACAGAGAAGTCAACGATTGGTACATAGCAGGTGACACAAAATCTTAGGAATCCGAGGAGAAGCACTTTGCCTCCTAGAAGAGGCCAAGATGTCACCTGCCAAGTTGATACAATTGACTGGGAAGAGAGTACACATCTACTTGCTGATGTATACCAAATTCCTGCCTGCTGGGTAGCACACCTGGTGCAGGTGTGGGAATTCTACACGTAATGACACAGCTCTACTATCATCTTAAGTCTGAGTCAAGAGTGCAGGCCACCCTGCAAACAATAGGAAGGCATGAGTGAAGCCTGAGGTGAAATAGTTCAAATTCACAGTAAGATCTGCTAACATATTTTGTGTGTAGAAAGAACATTATTGCATGCACATGGAATGAGATGAATGGATCTCAGCATGGTCAGTCCATTCATTTTAATCATTTTATCTTTAATAACTTATTTAATCACTTTATCTCTGATAGAGATCAAAGACTACAGAGGCTAGTGTCCAGCGTCCATGGCCAAACATTGCTGTTGCCTCTCCCTTGAATGTTATGGAGATTTTATATATATGTGTGTGTATATATACATATACACACACATATATATATGTTTTATAGCAGTGTTAGGAGAAGGTGTCAATTTCTTGCACATCTAGAAATAGTTTTCTTTGTTTTTTCTCTTTTATGTAAGATCTCTTCATTTTTTACTTTCTTAATTCTTTATTATATCATAACTGTATACATTAATGCATTTATGAGCTACAATGTGTTGATTTGATATGACCATAGATTTATTTCATCCTAGGCTCATTCTTCTCTCTCTGTCCCCCTTATCCTCTTTTCTACCCCTTTCTGTCATTCCGTCACTCTTTTTTTTTTTTTTTTGAGACAAAGTTTCACTATGTTGCCCTCAATAGAGTGTTCACAGCAACCTAAATCCCTGGGGCTTGATCAATTCTCTTGCCTCAGCCTCCCAAGTAGCTGTGACTATAGGTGCCCACTACAATGCCTGGCTATTTTTTTGTTGTTGTTGTAGTTGTCATTGTTGTTTAGCTGGCTGGGGCTGGGTTCGAACCTGCCAGCCCTGGTGTATGTAGCTGGTGCCATAATCACTGAGCTACAGAAGCCGAGCCCTGTCACTCTTTCTGTGGTTCATTCATCTTTTTCTTCTTCCTTTCATATTATTTGTATTAAGACAGGAATTAGAATTTGAGACCCCCCAAAAGATGTATTCCCTAGGTTTTGATCCATTTATAACCATAATAAAATTGTTCTCTTTAATACCTAAAATAATTGTCAAATGACAAGAATCCCAAAGAGAAGAAATTCATGGGCTAATGGAAAATGAGCATAAATTTCCAGATAATATAATAACACTGCTCAGATTAATTTCTTCTGTCCTAAAATACGTACACATTACGACCACAACCTTCCCAATAGCCGCCTTGTAGTCGGTGGTTTACCTGCTAGCATCTTGGACCCTGCTCTTCCCATGTCCCTTGCTGTGGAAAGTGTAACAAGTCCTTGACCTCCCTGAGGGATCGTTTGCTCATTTGTGAAGTGGAAACAATAACACTTAATATGTATTGACTTATTATAAGTAAGAAATAGAGGGATGCACTTTGAGTGTTGAGGCTAGTTCCAGAATGATGTACACAGTTTATACAAGTAAGACAGATCACACAGGATGTCTTGCTTTGTTTCTGTCAAACTCAAGGAGCACCTACACCTTTTCTGAGTGTCAAATTAGATGCTATGGAACCAGATCTCCATCCTGACTGGACTATAACTTCAGGTAAGTGAACAACCGTTTCTTCACCAATAAAATTAGGAAAAAAAATTTTAATTTCCCTTTCAGTTCCTGGTGACAACCTGGAGGTTTTACTAAAACTCAGAAATTAAGGGCAGCATGTTAGAGCAAAAAGAAACCAGGGTCTTTCATGCTTACCAGAAATTAGTCAACAAAATGTATTTAAACATCTTCTGTCTATCACACCCTTTGTTATTTTTATAATTTCATCAAGCACAGGGCTACATGTTGATCATTTGAGCTGGTATTGCTTTGGCTTAAAAAAAGAAGTCTATGATTTTTCTGGTTCTAACCTCCTAACCCACCTCTAGCATAACACAAATGCATTTCTATCTAATTTGTATAGACGATGAATAAGTTTTTTTGTGATGATATATGCATATTGTAAATAATGGCGAACTGGATTCACATTTCCTTAAGCTCTACATTCATTTCATAATACCTGACACATCGAGGCATTGTCTTCACATTTAGATGAAACCAGTCATCTATCTCAAGGGAGCCAAATTCACGCCATAATCTTTTCTTGCCTTTTAAATGCATTGTTTGTTTTATAGGGCCTTATTACCCATGCTTCACTGTTTTCACATTTTCTTCCCATAAGAGCAAGCTCTAGTATTTTACAGTGTAGGGATGTGTTAAAATTATTGGCAAATAATTTTGAAAACTGCTTGAATTTTTTACTTTATATTTACGTGTCTTCCCTCCTGCCACTTTATATGCACATGCTACACGACTTTTCAAATAAACATAGAGGTCAGACAGTTTATTAGATTGTTACATCCACAAGCTTAAAGATTTTGTGTCTTAAAAAATTCTTGACTCCATTTAAGTCATTGAAGCATAATACTTCTAATTTCCTACTTATCATTGGTTCATTTTTTTTTACTTTATTGGAAAGTAATTGCCAATTAGGTAGTATTTGTAGTGTTCCTATCTAAAATCTCCAAGTACGATGAAGATGTTATTAATACTATTCTCACCTTTCTTTGAGGTTTTGTCTACACAAAGGCAGAGCAAGGAGATTCAGCAAGGTCAGTGATACAACTGTCGTCACTCAACTTAGATTTAGATTGCCTTCTTAAGATTTAATACTTCAAGTTCAGTCTTTTCTCAATAAAATTTTTTCATATGTCAAAACCATAGGTTTGATCTTGGCCAAATGAAAACTTACAGATTTACGTTAAACAGTTGTAACAAGTAATAGAAAGACTCTGATGTATGTATCTACCTTTATTTTCTTTTACTTTTCTTTTTGTTGTTGTTGTTGTTTTGTTTTTTGGGTTTTTTTTTTGCAATTTTTGGCAGGGACCAGGTTTGAACCCTCTGGTATATGGGGCTGGTGCCCTACTCCTTTAAGCCACAGCCGCCATCCTCTACCTTTCTTTTCTAGGTAACAGGTTTTTCTTCCTTCTCTTAATCTACTAATCTATTGATTGTAACCAATGTCCCCTGGTTTAACTCCTCAATTGCCCATTGGGAAACTATTCTTCAAGAAAAAGAAAATACTCTCCTACCTCGTCCTTTGATTTTTTTTTTTTTTTTTTTGAGAGACAGAGTCTCACTTTATCGCCCTTAGTAGAGTGCCATGGCATCACACAGCTCACAGCAACCTCCAACTCCTGGGCTTAGGTGATTCTCATGTCTCAGCCTCCCAAGTAGCTGGGGCTACAGGCGCCCGCCACAACGCCCGGCTATTTTTCTGTTTTTGCAGTTTGGCCAAGGCCAGGTTTGAATCTGCCACCTGTATATGGGGATGGCACCCTACTCGATGAGCCACAGGCACTGCTCCTCATCCTTTGATTGTTGACATGCCATGGCAACCATTTATGATATGCTCACCATGACCAGGGAACAAATATACTAAGGGATGTCCTCTCCAGATTTATAAAAAATGGTAGATTTTTCACCCACCTGTACCGGAAGACTGGACACAAAACTTTCTCCCTGACACAGTGCATTCCAGAGTAACTTCTGGGTACCCTAAGATCAGGAAGCAAGGAATTGGGCTAAATCCATTGCATTAATAGAATCCTTTTCTTTCAAACAGCACAAAACTGTCATCAAAAATAATGTCCTCAGATGCCTATATCACAAAGAATTTTCTGGGGCAGCATGTAAAATAACTCTACAGATTTTGCATTCCTGCCAAGTCTCATAGCCCATTCCACAAATGTTGAGATTTCCCCCAAATATCAAAGTGTTGAAGAACTTAAGCTAAACTTCATTTCCTGTTGCTCTACAACTTCTTCCATGTTTCTAGACTCTGTTGAAATCCAGCAGCAATCAAGTTTTACAGCCTTCTTATTCTGTCAATCAGTCCCCATTTCCAAATATGAGAAAGGCCAGGGAAATCTGTCCTCTTTTGAATTCTCTGCTTCCTAGGTCATGAAAATGTCCTTCTCCTTATTGTAAGTAGATTTGTGTTTTACTGACAATCTATTTCATAGTTAAGCTATACTATGAGGTACAATATCTTGAATGTATTTATGGGAAAGTGTGGTGTTTTCTTTTTCCTTTCTTGCCACAGGAGGATCTATAGAACAGAACTGCTATCGTTACTTATTTTTCTTCCTCTTGCTTCCATCAGAGAATTTCCAAACCAGTTTAGTTTACCTTCTTCCCAGTCAATTCCTTTTTTATCCCAGGCACCGGTGCACTGACACTGACACACCAATGTTCTCCTTGTGAGAATTAGCCTATCACATTCATTTATATCCACTTAATTGCTACTGCTATTGTTTAGTCCGTTAACCTCCAGCTAGGGTGCAATTCACGTGAACACTGGGGAAGCACAGCCATTCGATTAGTTCTGCAGAATAGATTAAAATCTTCTGACTAATTGGAGACTGTCCATACTGCTGCCTTCCTTCCAGCTCTAGGTTAAACAAATGTCATGTCTTCATGGGAGGGCTCTTCGTTGGAATATGGAAGCCTTGACTGGACCCAATAGCACTTTCTGAGCACGTCTGGGTACAGGACACTGTGCTCAGCACTGTGCCAGCAATTATCACCAATCTGATCTCTGTCTGCAACCCGTAACTAGTCTTTTGATTGGCAGCATGCCTTCTTCATTTTCAGAAGGAGCACATGCACACTGGAGAAACTCCAACTTGGTGCATGGTTAAATCATTAGTTACTCAAATTGGTAGGAATTTTATTTTGAAACACAGGCACTGACTGAGAATCATCTTATGACACTATTTGTCTAGCTTGGGGAAAACTGATGATTAACAATATGATAGTGTCACTTGACCCAAAGCATCATGCCTTGTTGGACATAGCTTCTTTATTCAGAGCCTATCACGGATGTGATAGTTGGCACGCTTTGGTAACTAAGCTGTTGCACAGTTGTAGAAAACAAAGTCCCAAAGTTTTCTTTGGCAACACATCATCATCATGTGTACATTAAGCTGAAGTACTTTAAGATGTTTAACCATGTTTTATCAAAAGAAAATGAAAAGCTCACATTTCCACTCGAAGAATGCCAAGACATAGCGGTGGGTCAGATTTCTGTGTTTCATCTAAAATGCCTGCCCCACCTTCATTTTAGTTCACCTCTCTAGCACAATTTATAACTGTACCCTAAAGTCTAGCCACACAAAACTGATAACCCTGCTCAAATATAGTAGGTTTTGTTTATTTGTTTTATGGCCCAGTATGTTCATGTTGCTGTTCTGGCTTTCTGGCCTTTGCTATAGATCTGGTGGATACACATAGCAAGGCGTGCTCATGCTGACCTGTGAAGTCAACATAAGCTGCCATCCATCTGAAAACATGCCAGGTGCTCTACACTAATTACAGCAGCAAACCCTCCCAACACAATACAGCCAAGGCTGTTTACTGATACACTGGGACTTAGAAAAGTTGAGTGATCTGTGCAATGTGACTTAGTCCGTAGAAAAGCATTGAATTGAAATTTGATTCTATATAACTCCAAATTTGCTTCTTTCCTACTGCCTTAGGAAGGTGTTCCTCGAGAAGGGATCGCCTTCTTGAAAGAAAAAAGGCAGTACCTCTGGAGAAGAAACTTCCTATCTCAGCAGATATTGACTGTGGGCGTGATATCACAGGTCACAAGATCACTGGGACTTTGCTAGAAGCAGATGAGGGAAAACAGCGATAGAATTTAAGACCATGTGATGTCTCCAAGGGACAAACCCAAAACTGGTACCCATGGAGGGAGCTGGAGAATTTCAAACAATTTACCAAGAAGAGAAGGGGCACCTGAGCCCGACAAGAGATCCAGGGATTAGGAAAGCATCATTTTTCATCACAGTGTCTGTTGAAGACCGCAGAAATGGCAACTACACCACAGGTCAGAAAGTGCGAACCTTTATGAGAAAAAGCATTTATCTGACTCCTTGGTGCTTTATCTCTCTGACCCCTGTTTAATCTTCCCATTGTACAAGAAGGTGGTAAGCAAGAAAAAATAGCAAGACTCTATTTGGGATAAAGTCACAAAGTAAGATTATCCTTAACATTTGAAGGGCCTGAGAGAAGAATACAAAGGGACATACTATCTGCTAAAAAATTTTCAACGCAAATTGTTGACCAAAATGTGTTCTATCTTCTTATCTTGATTAATATACTATAACAACCACCTGGAAGTCTAGGTTTCAATTTAGAATCACTGAGCTTCTTGAAGTTCAATGGAATGGTATTAGCACAGAACCTGAGCTCGGCCCCTGACCTGCCTCCTGCTCTTCCCATCCCTGCATTGTGAGAGTTCCTGCACATGTGTGGATGTCTTTTGACCTCTCTGTGGTCAGTCCACACCAGAGTTCATGGCTACAGAGGCCACTGCTGAGGTCCACCCCTGGGCAGATGGTCCCAGGTGAGAAGACTACAGGAGCCCTGGCAGTGGGTTGGGGGCCACTGGGGCAGAAATGTGGGAGTCTAGTATATTCAGAGCATGACCTCGAAGGGGACAGTCCCTTAGTCCTTTGGACCCCTGACCCCTTAAGGAGGACTAAAACAGGCCAGAAAAGGGACAACATGGGCCCAACAAAGCACAGGAGTTAAGACAAGGGCAGCTTTTGACTACGTATAAAACCAGTACTGCATAGAATAGTGCACCACTCATATCTTGTCACCAAAACTCCTCCTTGGTGCTTCTGTTACACATGGGAGCAAGCACAAGGCAGCTTGTGTTAAAAACTGAAGTCCCTAAAAATGGGCTATGTGACCTGCCCCAGTAGCTCAAGCCTGTAATTCTAGCACTCCGGGAGCCCAAGCTGGGGGGTTCACTTGAGTTCAGGAGTTCAAGACCACTCTAAGCAAAGTGAGAACCCGTCTCTACTAAAAGTAGAAAAACTAGGCAGATGTGGTAGCAGTCATCTGAGGTTCCAGTTACTCAGGAGGCTGAGGCAGGAAGGTTGCTTGAACCTGGGAGTTGGAGGTTGCTGTGAGCTACGATGCCATAGCACTTTAGTCTGAGTAACAGAATGAGGCTCTGTATCAAAAAAAAAAAAAAATTGGAGGGGTGGGCTGTGCATTTGAAGCAGATAGAGGCTTTTCAAACTCTCATGCAGCCCACAGCATCTACATCTGTCAAGTGGTTCATGAAGACACAAATCGCCATAAAGAAAAAGGGAACCTTTGGAGACCCACTTGATTTCTGCATTGCCAACACATAGCACACATATGCCCCAAGCCAGACTTTAGCTATTCAATGCAGTCCTAATTAAAAGTTGAATTCACCAGCAGACTGAACCCAAGAAGCGAGATCTCTGCCTCAGTTTACTTAGCTAGCTACAGAGCTTGCTCACTCAGGAAACTTTCTAACAGTTCAAGACAGAGCATTTCCCTCTGCAGACTCACTCTCGGTTGCATTAGGCTCCACATCACATCTGCCCTTCTTCAGCCTCGGTGGATAGAACAAGTTTCTCTGAGAGGATCATTTCTGTTGACCGAACTTTAAGTTCTTTTCCCAGATCCCTGACATGATTTGACTGAATTTCTTGAAGCTTTTGTGTGTAAAGGTTGCAGAATGTCAGTTCTCTAGTGATGGGATTTGGGAAAACGAATGAAACCCAGAGACTTTATTCAGAGCGAGTGAGGAACCGCCTTTATTACTAAGCATTTCATACAGTGGTATTATAGCTATTTGCCATGTTCTTTTGATCCAAGGATTTGACACAATTTCTCATTGTACAGATAGCTGCTCCTAAAATTATATCAATAATCATCAGTAAGATTTTACTGAGAGCTTATGATGTTGCAAACACAGGGCTTGGTACTTTTCATGAGTTCTCTTCTAAACTTCTACCAACCTCGTGAAAGGGGTGTTATGATCATTATTACTCTTGCTGTTATTCTTCAAATTCCTAATACAAAGAGGAGCAAACCAAGGCTTGGTGCAGCTCAGTCACCTGTCCAAATTCACATGGCTAAGTGTCAGGACTTTGAGTCAGAACCAGATATTGTGATATTGTGACTTCAGAGCCTTTCGGCTTCATGAACTAGTAAAGAGTATTTCTGTGAAACACAAAGAGGAGGCAAATATTCTTTTGCCTTTTAAGAAGACCTTAACCTGTAGGCTATTAAAAGAATGAGACAGTACCAAGATGGAAAAATAGGGACCATATTTACCCTCCCACCTCAAATAACTAAAAATAAGGAAGAACATATGAATATAGACTCATATTCATCTACAAATGCATTCTTTGAATAGATATATACATATACACATATATGTACATACATAATTACATTCAGATCCATAATTATCAAGTCATTGGATATTAAGCAACAAAAGAGAGTGATATCTGATAGGTGAGAAACAAATGAGGTGAGCCCTAAGATTGTTCTACCTTACTTCCTTGAGAGGGTTCTTGGGATACCGTGCAGAGGGGAAGCCATTCTACTCCTAGGAATTTACTCAAGAAAAATAAAAGTGCATGTCCATACAAAGATTTGTACATGATGTTTGTAGCATAAGCTGCATTTGTAATAGCTCAAAGCTCAAATGGGTAAATACGGTATGGTATATCCTTGCAATGGAATAGTACTCTGTAATAAAAAGAACTATTAATATTTTCAATAAATAGATAAATTTCAAAATAATTATGCAGAGTAAAATAAATAAGACCAAAAAAGTAGTATATGCTTATGATTTCAATTTACACAAAATTTTGGCATATAGAAATGAATCTGAAGTGACAACAGCAGAGCAGTGGTCGCGCGGGTACAAGACAGGCCTGGAAAGGGTCTGGGGAAGTCTGGCGGCTGAGAGATCAGTTATATGTCAAAACACCACATTACACTCTTTAAATGTCTGCAGTATGTCAAACTTCAATGATAGTTTTAATTAACAAGTTAAAAGTTTCTATTTAATTTGTTTTTATCACAGAATACAAGCTTTATAAAGAACAGACATACAGTTTATCTTGCTCATCGTGGGTCTCTCATGCCTAAAGTTGAGTGTTCCAATGTCTTCTTCTGAGTAATTACTTACACCAAAATGTAGTGGTGTAAAATGGCCCTATGTCATACGAATGGAGTCTGTGCCTTAGCACTTAGGATAGATTGTGGGGACGGCTTCTCTCTGCAGCATGATGTTTTAGGTCCGAACCAATCCACTGGGGACGGAGACATGGAACTCCTCTTCATCGCTCCCTAGTCCCTCTGCGTGGTCTCTCCAGCATGGAGGCTGGACAGTAGCCAGGCCCCTCACATGCTGGCTCTGCATTCTCAAGGTCTGGCTTTCAAGAGAGAAGTCTAGGAGGAAGCCAGCTGTGATCTAGTCCCAGAAGTTACCAAGGGTCAATTCCATTATGTTATTTTTTGGTTGATGTGGTTGTAAAGATTTGCCCAGGTTTCAGGCAAAAGAACATAAATCCTACTCTCGCCAGAGGGTTCTCGGTGCATTTATCAACATTTTAGGAAGAACATAAGAGATAGAATATGTAAATGCTGCAGCCATCTTTGGAAAATTTGATCTGCCACCCTGTGTTTGTGTCACATAAAGGAATATATGAATGGGAGCTAGTCATTTCAATGTCATTTGCAGTCTTACGTGCTATAAAGAATTAAATTCAGGGATTCACTTCACAAACACATAGCGTACATCCTTTTTAAACAGTGTAGATTTAATGAAGAATGTTACAACACTGTTCCTTGAATCAGGAAACTATAAATCACATTATGAAATAGTAAATAATAAATCATAACCCCCCAAGAAGTTTATACCTCAATAAGATAAATATGCAAGAAAAGGTAAAAAGAAAAATACGGATAATGGCAACTTAGTATAGAATGTTGGGGTGTTACAGAAGGAGTTTAGTACTATCAAGGTTTTGAAAGCTGAAGAAATTAGTAATTTACTGCATGAGGCATGGGGTATCTATCAGACCTAGAACCTCCAAAATTTAAAAGATTTCTAAAGCAGATTCTGGGAGACAGACATTGAAAATAAGAAAATAAGCAAAAATATTAGGTTCAAAAATCAACCACACTAGTACATTATCTGAATCTCTAAGAATCCCTCTCAAACTACAGATTCTATTCCTCATTTGTAAGGGATTGCAATTTATTAAATTATACTTCTCCTACCCAGGAAATTTTGATGATCAATGAGATTTTGGAACCACTGAGCTACACGGTAGCTTGGAGTAGCTTGGAGCAAAGATGTCTGTAAGAAAATGTCAGGACCAAACCACAGGGGACTTTGAATATGAATCATTTGTCTGCAATAGAATCTGATGATTATTTCACCTCTACTAACTAACTTATCACAGAACCTAACTTTTCAGCTAAACCTTGCACATTTGTGGGGAATCAGATTAAGAATCAGTAAACAATAAATCACAGTAGCACTAAGCTCTTAATGATGCACAGACAAGCCTAGATGTCACTTTAAATTACAATTTTTTTAAGCATGGAATTTTAGACCCCGGAGAAAGTTTATCAGTCCTTTACTTCATTTCCCTAAGGTCACAACCTTTTTATTTCTTGCTTAAAAATATGTGTGAAGTTACTGATAGGCACACTCATGTTCCACGTGGAGGAGACTTTAGAAGTTAGTTTCACAAGAACAGTTTTATTGGAGAAATATTTTGTGATATGGAATGAAAGGTGCTTTCTACACACAAGATGTTATACCTATAATATTGCTGTCACATTATTTATAAAGCATAGGCTTTTTATATCACTTTTATGCACTGGTAGATTTTGGCAGTTTTGTGGTTTCTTTTGATATATGATTTATTGTGTCAACTAATCTTGAAAAAAAATCCACAGTGAATAAGTAGATAGATTGATGTTGGTCCAGCAAGACTGTACTGTATCAAATCTTTGTTCATTTATAGAAAATGAACGCTGTGTGGGAAACACAATTATTATTGTTTGCAAGTTTTGAATAGTTCTGTTTGTTCTTTGCCAAAATTTCTAATTTCTAATTAGGATTGTAGGTTCTTCCCCCCATCCTCATGCAGAATGGCACGTGTACACCTGTGAGTCTTCTGATAATGAACATACCGAGGGGCCCAGAGTGAAGTTTAGGCCTCAGAACTAGGAACATTTCCATCAAAGATGGTTTGTTAATAATAAAGTAAGGAGGGAAAAAAGCTATTTGCTTCTTTTGTGGCTCTGACCCTCTCTTGGTCCTGCCAGGCCTGCCGGAGCATCAGCAGAGTTCAGTGGTAATTAAAGCAACAGTGTTGTGAAAAAAGTGTGAATTACTTTTACAGGAAGACTTGGATGTTGCTACTGACTGACAAAGCACAGCAGGGGACTCTGCTGGATATTAAAGAGTGATGGTAGTCCCCGTATTGTAAGGTGGCTTTGCGGCACAATGCAAAATTGTGACTTTTCACAAGTTTTTATCTCTGGAACTATTCGAGTTATCAGCTTAAAATTTAGAATTTTTTTCCCCCTTTGGCAAGCTTGTGGAGCAAAACTATGTCACATCTCATGACATGTGATATGGTGGTTGGAATTATGGGGAGCTAAAGTATATTTTCTTTCCTTTCTTTCCCTGGATTTTGATTCTATCATGGAATTATTTCAACCTTGAAGACTGTTGAAAATAGTGAGGAAAACATTATAAAGGGATCATATGTTCCGCCCTCTCTTGGCAAGCTATTTCAATGTCAAGTATGCAGACTTTCTGTTTCTGTCATTTTTAAAGAAGAAAGAAGTACAGACCAACATTCTGTTGACAATGCCAAGAAATGCCAGCTCTGCACGCTCAACACTGGAGTATAAATACCCACATGGAGGGTGGGCTCCTTCCACCAGATCCAGCCACGGAAAGTTCTAATCTTGCTCTCTATCAGCCCAAATCTTGTTAAGCCAGCTCCCGCAGAGGTATGATAGAATGTTGACTCTGCTCCTTATTCAGGGAGGAAAAGTCTTTAGTCATATCCAGTAAGCCAACTTTTGTAGACAAGAAGCAAGAGAATAAAAGAGTCAGTAGACTATTAACCACTCTTCATTTTATAAGCTAACTGACACCATCTGTTGATATTCTTGAATCAGGTTCATAGAGAACATGTAGAATTTTATGCAAAGGCAATTCCAAGCCTGTAGGTAAGAGAGGTAGGTAGTGAGTAACATGAGTCTGTATGAGTGACACATTAATGATTTAAATAAGGGATAATATACCATGTAATATGCAAATGCTCTATATTGTTTACCACTTTCTTCCTTAAATAAATAAGTAAATGGGTTGAGAGAATAAATGAACCTTCTGCTCTGGGCATATTTTCAGTAGCCCTGTCCACATCTGACAGCAGTGGGACCCTCTGTGGATCAGTGGACATAGTAAAGCAGATGGCAACATAGTACAATGAATGAGAACTTGGACGTCAGAGTCCCGATGTCCTCATGTACAAACTGTGAAACCCCAATTTCCGCATGGGTTAGAGGAAAAGTTGGAATAAGCACTCCTACTTTATTCTGAAGATTAAGTGAATGAATGTGTAAAAATAGTTTAGCAAAATGCGTGGCATACAGGAAGTAATTGATAAAAGTTAACTGTTACTATCATCATCATGAAACTAGGTGTTATTATGAAGGAAGGTGATTTGGGGAATTCCCTTTGCTTTTAAATATAATGATTCTGCATGATGTATCAAGCAATGGGTAATATTTTTAAAGTGGTGCAAGGTTATGAAATGGCACTTAGGGGATGAGGCTATGACATGCCAAACAATAGATGGTTTAAATAGACAACAATGATATAAACAGAATAACTGGGGTGCTCAAAATGGCATTCTTTCACCCCACTGGTGCAAAGTTTAATTAGTATGTAAATGGCATACTCATTTACAATTGACATAATGCCACCTCTTTTCATGCCAAGCTGTCAGGGCCTATGAAACTGTAAAATTCCTGACATTAAACATTTGTTGTAAACTGATCCTTCCAAAAGTAACTTAACTAAAGCTGAAAAGGCAGGAAAGGTGATAATCAGTATTTTTTTAATCCACTTCATTTTGTTTTTTGTCCGGAGTAACGAGTTCAAACTGCCTTTGAAGAGAGATTCACCACATTCTATCGGGCTGAGGGTATATTCTGAAAAGGAAAAAAATATATGAACCACCAACCCTGGAGTGATGAAAAGCAAAACGGGTAAGGAAAAAAATACCCACAATTGACATAGCTATTTTCATCACATCAAATCAGCCATCTGTTCTTGACATCGTTTATTATCATTAGGAAGATTTTCTCAATTCAGACATTGTGATGAGGAAAGACGAAGAATTAACCAGATAAATAGCCAATTTGGAAAATTCAGCCTGAGACCCTTTTCCTCAATTTCCATTCCCTCCTTTCTCCCTGCTTACCCTCACACTCCAATTATTCCAAGAAAAGCTTCAATGACATGATTAGACGTGTTTATGGTGTTGTTTTTCTCCCACTTGCATGGGCATAACAAACTAAACACACTAGGTCTCAAACGACAAGGAGGTGATCAACGCTGTACCAAAAAAATAATAATAATTTTCCAATGTTAAAAATGACTTCCTAAGCTTAGAATGACAGGTGGCTACAGTGAAGGGTAAGAGAATTAAAAACTCTGAATTCAAGTATAAAAATGCTGGGTGTTTTCCTCCTGGAATTTATTCATTAGAAATCCATCAATTTACCTTGGGATAAGAGTGTTTAGAGAAGAAAATTTTCTTTGAAATATCACGAAGTAATTCCAGCAGCTCTGTGTGAGATAATCTGGAAGGAAAAAGTAAATGTTGGCAACCAATAATAAAAAGAAAATATTTAAATGGTATGCTTAATATCAACTTCATAAAGTGAAGTTGGAAATTCACAAAAGTTAAGCTCATCAATTTAGGAAAAAATAGCTAAAAGAAAACTCTTGACAAATATCAACACAATTATTCTTAAAAATTGGGCAAGCTGGTTATTTTATCTACATAATGTCAAAAAACAAGTATGATTCTCCCTCAAATAGTTCACAAATTCACGCTGTTAGATTTATAAGAGAATCTAATGCACAGATTTTGGATTATACTTAATATTACCTCTTGTTGGCTGGAAACTTACAAGGGTTAAGGGCAGTAATTATCAAAGTTAAACCATGCAGACTCCTTCAAAAAGCCCCTTCCATCCTCCCACCCAGGTTATGTTGCCTGGATATATCTTTCTTTGATAACATCCCTGTGATCTCCAATTCTGATCGTTTATACCTCAATATCTGACTTACTATTAATTGCCTAAAATGTAACTGTTTGTAACTTCTCATTCTTCATAATCTCTCGTTAAAGTCATCAGTGTTGCTAGACCTTTGTTCACTGACACACTTTTCTTGATTCTGTCTGTGTCATAGGATCTTGATTATCTTTCCAACTCTTAGAATGCTCTCGGTTTTCCTTGTTGTACCAACAAAGCCAAACATGCACATCGTCATGCCACCACATTATAGCAGTTCAATAAATGCTGGGAAGAACCTGCTCTTCCTAGCCAGGTGTCATGCTAGGTGCTAGGGTACAATAGTGAACCAAGCACATATGGCCCTTGCCATTATGAACCTAAAGTTTCTAGACCAGAATTCAATAGACAAAGGCCCTTGGGCCAAATCCAGCTGATCTCTTGTTTTTATAAATAAATTTTTATTGTAACACAGCCATACCAACTCATTTACGTATTTTCTATAGCTGCTTCCATACTACAATGGCATATGTAAGTAGTTGCAACAGACTTTTGGTCCACAAAGCCTAAAATATTCAATCTCTGGCTCTTTGAGAAAATGTCAGCTGATTCTAGTAGAGTGTGGATCCATCTTCAACTGTTCCAGCTCTTCAATCTTTGTCTAAGAGGGTCCTTTCTTTCTTTTCTCTCTCTCCTCTTTCTCTTTCATTCTCTCTCTCTTTTTTTGTCTTTTTTGGAGATAGGATCTTGTTCTGTTGCCCAATCCATAGTACAGGGGTGCAGTCACAGCTCACTGCACCCTCAAATTCCTGGGCTCAAACAATCTTCCTGCCTCAGCCCCCCCCCCCCTCCACATAGGCGGGTATATGGGCACATACCACCATGCTCAGCCAACTTTGAACATTTATTTTTAATTTTATTTTTGTTCGGCTGTGTCTTCCTATGTTGCCAAGACTGGTGTCAAACTTCTGGCTTCAACTGATCTTCCCACCTGGGCTTCTGAAAGTGCTAGGATAATAGGAGGGAGCCACCACATCAGGCACGTGCATGATTTCTTATGGTTTCAATCACTTCTTATATAGAAAGGACTCCATAACCTCTATTCACAGTCATGACTTTTCTTTTAAACTTCAATCTCTTATTTCTTCCTGCATGCTTATCAACCATCCTCCCCCAACACACACAGTAGCAAATAAACCACCATTATTTTAAGGTAGCTAAGGTTGTATCCTTCTTTTCCCTGAAGACAATTATTTCTTACCATCACTAAAACCTAAAAATTGGGAGTCACTCATTTTCTTCCAACATCCAGATACCAAAAAATAAGGATAAAGAAACTTATATATCTTTATATTTATCAACTAATATTCATTTCTGCTGCCACTACCTAGGCCTAGACCCTATAAACTTATACTCTAGAAGGTTTAGGTTCTCAACCTTCCTAATGCCATGGCCCTTTAATATAGTTCTTGTGGGTTGCAACCCACAGGTTGAGAACTGCTGCTCTAGATACTGTAATGATCAAACAATGTCCATATAGTCAGTTTTGTAAATCTCCAATGTTATGTCAGTCCATCTCCCTAAGACATCACCTTGCATATGTCATCATAATCCTTGATAGCTTTCCATTTCCAGTAGAGATTTTCAACCTACAGCTGACCCTCTCCTTTGCAAGGATGCTGCAAAATGACTTTAAGAAGCCCACAACCTCCATTGAATACACCAAGAATTGCCTGGAGGCTGAATAAACAGTGAGTCTCCTGAGAAGATGCATCCAGATCTCTATTTTTCAAAGGTACATAGATATTCTTTTGATAACTAAAATATAAATTTATTTCTATGTTATCAGTTTCATTGTAACTTTTTCTCATTCTTTTCCCAAGCATTTGATTCTAACACTGCAACTATTTTCTTTTCTGTATATTGTAGATAAATGGTCATCATTGACCATTAAATGCCTGCTGTATCATCAGGAAGGGTCTGTTATTTATTCTCAATAAACTATGGGACCATAGGACCTCAGCTTTTAGAGGCAAAAATAGAAGGGTTAAAAATGTCTAAATGCAACTCTCTAATTTTCTCTATTTTTTCCTCTCCTTAGATGAAAACTGTGGGTTTGAAAGAGTTTATGAAGTCTACAAAGACTCTAGGAAAATAGAAAGCTCGGAAGGTTAACTAAGTTCTAGACTTTAAGGAAAGAAACTTGAGGGCCTCTGGATGTTTCTCCACTATCTGCTTCTGTTGGTCAGAGAGAATGAGCAGATCAGAACTGTGGACAGATGCTTTAATAAATGATGTGCATTTGGCATCTGTGTCTTCTCAGTCACATTTCTTGGAAACCTAAAAAAAGGTTCTGTAAATATGAATGCAGATATGCACAGCTGAGGAAGGAAACTACTAAGAGGTAAGTCCACATTCTTAGCCTTGCAATATCTGTGTCTTTCAGCATGGCTCTGTGACCGATTCCAGCCTTGTCTCCCATCATCTTTTTATACACACAAACTATTTGGTTAAGCAATGGTTCTTCTGCATCCTAGCATGCTATGTCACTGTATCTCTGGCACACAGCAGTGCCATCAAGCAGCGAGGGAAGAGAGAGAACTCAAAATAGTTTGTGTTGCTAATATCCACTTTCTGGAGAGCAATCCTAAAGTTCTTACTTTTGTTCATGTGTTA
Organism: Arctocebus calabarensis; assembly: GCA_963573935.1. Classification (NCBI taxonomy): domain Eukaryota; kingdom Metazoa; phylum Chordata; class Mammalia; order Primates; family Lorisidae; genus Arctocebus; species Arctocebus calabarensis. The sequence continues at coordinate 46,566 of CAUYON010060342.1, forward strand.
ATTTGTTTGCCATGGTAAACACTCAGGCTGCTTAATGGAAACCTCTCACCTATTAGCTGATTAACTTTGAGCTAGCTAATTTCTCAGAATTTCGGTCCTTCTGTGGTAACTTGGAATAATAATAATTGCTACTTCATTGCTAAAGGAAATGAACTGTATAAGGGTTTAAAATAGTGCCTAATACATAGTTGGCATCCAACAAGTGTTTCTAGAAGAGGGAAGAAGAGATGAGACCCTGGGACTAAATTGAGGCCTGGTGTCTACCTGGTTTAGTGTATGTCTGAAGTATATAGTCTGGGATTATATTCCAAGGACTTCCATGGAAGGGTATGTTGCTCTGATGCAATCAAAGAGAACTATTGGGTCTGGGAGTCACTAACCAGGAATGAATTAACACTTATTGAGCTCCTATGACATATTAGCCAGTTTTCTTGGCCTTTTATGTATGTGTTATCTCACACAAGTGCTCGCTGGTATAGATGTTATTTTTCTCACATTTATAACCATAAGAAAAGTATGCCTAGAAGAGGGCCAACATGTTGCTTATGCCCACAATGTTACCTAACAGCAGAGGGAACTGAAGCTAGTTCTGGAGGATTTGGGTGTTTCCTACTCTTTTTTCAATCATTAAACTATCTCTCCTAATGACTTTTCCTGTCTTGTCAAGTCACTCTTACCAATTTTTATGAAAACCTTGATCCAACCAGCTTGTGTATCACTGTCCCTTTCTACATTCCAACAGATTTCATTTTTAATAGAAAAGGTAGCAAACGTTTATAAAAATTAAGTTCACATATTTGGAATAATAATTCTTGAAATGTCTGGAAAAAGCTAAGAATGTCCTGGCACTAATGCTGCTTGGATTATGGTGGGAACTATAGGACTACTATGGCTAGCTCTGTGCCTTTGGTCTTGTTCTTTGAATCTGTCTGAAAGATAATTCTGACTTCTAGAAAATCCAGCTGCCTCCTCTTGCTTGCTACAGCAGAGAATTGGTAGAAACTGTTTACAGCCAGAACTTGCTGGGTGCTGCTCTCAAAATCTGGCTCATATATAAGTAAATAGTAAGTAAAATAATTCTAAAATGATGATATTCTTCAAGAAACAACTTTAGGTTCTTGAAAATGTTATATCTGTTTGCCTGAAACTATAAAAATGAGTTTCAAATAATAGCTTTTCTTTTATATGGTAAATGATGAATGAACACTGAAACATTGACTCATCTACTAACCAAGATATAAAAATAAATAAATAAATAAGGACTTACTGTGCTAAAAGGGAATTTGAAGACTCAAGTCACCTGATTTTCGGTGATTACATGATGGGGACATTCATTTGTCTTTCCTTCAAGTCTAGAATTGTATAAAATATATTTTTCCAACCAAAAAAATCAAGCCTGTTAGCTCCTATACACATTATATTTTTTCCTAACCTTGTAAATATGTTTTTCATCCAAGTTGGTATATCCTCTTAAACTTTGAAAACTGTGATGTCAAGTCAAACTACCTATGAAGGCACCCGCCAAAAGTGGGAATATCCTTCCTTCAATATTTATTCTGCTTAAAGAATACAAAAGAACCAGATGGGTCAGGTCTATCATACCCTCTGATAAGAATGAGAAGCATCAAAACAAAGAAAAAGATATACATGGTCAAGCAAGAAAAAATGATTTTCATAAGCACTTATTTTTAGAGTATGATTTTTTACTCTTCACAACAATATAAATATTCCATGTTAAATTTCCACTTCAACAACACTAGCAATATAATGTCTTACAGCCAAAATGTTTAGGAGAGAAAGGGATAGAACATGGCAGTAGATGGGAAGAGAAAATGTAAATAATTTTTCTGGTATCACAGGAAAAGGAGAAAGTTGACTCCAAAATTTTCAATAAGAACTTATTTGTCAAATCAAATATTCTCAAAATTCAGCCAGTTCAGTATCTTCCTCTCTTAGGTACAATATTTTAATTTTAGATAAATGTTATTCTCCATCATCAAACCCCTTTCCAAGCTGTCAAATCCATTATTTTCCCTATTAGCCCACAGCTCTTAAATGGTTTTCCAAAGAGCCAAGTAACTGGTTTTGGGTAATTAATGCCAACTCTTATCCCAGTTGATTCCACTGCTTAAATATTAGAAGAATGCTAATCTGTGCCCTCTTCTAGGTGTTAAAAGTTGGTTGAGCTAAATGTCAACACTGCACCCAAAGAAAAACCACTTATCCTCCAGTTTAGAAGCTTGCAGTTAGCAGACTACAACCACCTGTGTTTATTTCTAAGCCAGCATGAATTCCAAAAGCCAGCTGAGAAGTTTGAAGAGAAGGCAATTAAAGAAACCATGGAATCTCTCTCCACTAGAGAGTATCTTTGGGGTTTTTAGCTAACATTCTACCAAATATTGGATAGAATTTAACTGATATCCACACCTTCAAATAAAATTTTTCAAATTTACTTGTTAAGTCCCATTTATATAATTACTATTAAGACCGACCCTTAGCTAAGTGTCACAAAGCCTTACTCCCTTCTTACTGGTAACTTTGGGGGAATAAATTGCTTAAACATGGATATCACTCTTTTTCTTTCTCTCTCTCTCTAACACACACATTCACCTTTGTATTATATATTAATAGTTCTACCAAGCACAGTGAATGTACCTGACTCTTTGATAATTATGTTACTACACGTAGGTCAAATCTCAACTTCTGAGGAGTCAAGAATGAATTAAACACATTGGTAGATGAGGCAGTCTACATTTAGTGCTTAATATCTCATAGAACAAATTCACATATATCATCTCTTTTAACCTTTCCACAATCCTGAGAGGTAGACCTGGGAATAGCATTCCCACTTTTCAGAAATGTGCAAGTAATCAACTGAATCACTTTCCTATAACTAGACTGTAATAGATAATGACAATATTTAAAAAGTATTTTTCTTTAAGCCAATCCAATATTTTCCTCCCTTGCTTTTTTACACCATAAAGAAGAAAACTAATATTCAAAGCCACCCTTGCAGTTAGAGGTGGCCATGTGACATAATTCTGATTGAAAAGATGAAAAGAAATTCTGCTGCAGAGGGGGATTTGAAAAAAGTTTTTGCTTCTTTGATGAAAGTGAGGACAATGCTTCTCAGTGGCATTCCTTCTTTCTCACCTTGACATACACATGATGTCAGGAGATAAGCGGCCACTGTGGACTCATGAAGAAAAGACCCAGAGCAACTCAGTGGTTATTAGTCCCAACATGGCGAGTCATGGAATCAGGGTCACCAGCTGCCTGCCTGTCTCTGAGTTCTTTATTCCATGAGAAAGATAAGCCTCTCTTTAAGGCATATTACTGACATTTTATGTTACTTGCAGCCAAAGCATTCCTTATCCTATTGACTAATATTGTTAACGCAAGGAGATGATGATTTAAGCTACAAATCATGTATAAATTTATCTTCAGTTTATATAATATTGAAGTACTTTAAATAGAATAGCCATCTCTTTTTCTTTTCTGATACTTAGAAGCCATCTCTTTTTCTTTTCTGATACTTAGATAAATTTACCTGTCCTGCAAAACTTAAGGAATTGGAACCTCACCTGGGAAGAAAGAAAAGTTTAACATTTTAAATTACTGGGCAAATATTTACAATGAATTGTTCTAAGAAGCAAAGTTAATTTATGCCAATTGAAAAGAAAATAATATTAGCTTAATTCATTGTGTTTCTAAGTAAACCAGAAGAATAACAATAACTAAAAATTTATTGTATGTGAATCTAAATATTTCTCCTGATTTGAAAGATTATGCTAGCCACTGAATGATTATTTTTATTTACATGATATAAGGAATTCACTTTCTCATACATCTTAAAAGTCTACCTACACAAGAGATAAGAATTATTCTGTTTTATATTAAAATTGATATAATTTCATGAATCATTTCTATTGACTAGTGATTTATAAACTATTCTCCTTCTGTAAAACCTCATTATTTCTTAAAGCCTCTACTACACTTCAAAAAAAATACCAACTTAATTTGTATCCTACCATGTTGTGCCAATTTACAAGTTACAGGCGATCTGGGCAAATCTTTTAATTGGTTTTGAATTGTGCAGTTTGTCTCAGAACTACATAAACATTAAATAATTCAGAGACTAAATGAAACCATCTAATGCAGCACACCAAAGTTGTTTAGGCAAGTTTTCTTCTCCCAATAATCAGATAATTATACATAACTAGTCATCATTACTTGAAACAAATCATGTTCTGTTGAAACATGAAAGAGGTTTCTTGGCACTGTTTAGAGTTCGACTAATCTCATTGACAATAGGTGTCTGTCTGCAAAACTTGTTTATTGGTGTTACAGTTTGGTGATATGTCATTGCGTGGCTGTTGCTCTGTAGTAAGCCCCTCTTAATTATATCAGTTTTCAAATAAATATTGTATCTTTTATTTTTAAAAATCACAGGTTCTGTAAACTTGGCAAATGTGGGTGTTTTTTGAATATGGAAAGCTTTGCCTTGTATTCATTGTAGATCATCTGTAATAATACACTGCTGCTTGAGACGGCAGACTAGTGAAGGAAAAAGGCGACCAGTTATTTGCTGTGCATTTGACTACTTGAACAGAGGAGTTTCTCTGCTTTTAGATATTCTTGCTTGATGAATTCCCTGGAGGCCAATGGTTTAGATACTGTGTCATGCCAGTCAAGAGCGATAGCATGAGCTGTGCAGGGGAGAGCTTTTGTTTGGAGGAGTAGGGATTCTTTGGCTCTATCTACACAGATTAAGTAAAATGGAAAACTAAGGCATTTATTCAATGAATTATGGCAAAAAGAAAAAAAGGTGGGGTCAATTATGCAAAGTAGCTATAGATGGTAATAGAGTTCACTGGATAAGTACTTCCACCACTGCCCTCCCATTTTCTGCAACTGGAAATGTTTTTGTGTTTACCTGGAGTGTAAGGGAACACTAGGAATAACCCCAAGCAACATCACTCAGTGTCTCTTTTAGCCAAAGATAAACAGACAGCAGACTCTTCACTTTCTCATTGCGTAAAGGTCTTAGCACATACAGGCTGGTGGATGCTAAATCCTCCACTTCTACATAAAAAAGTGCACACCTACAAGCGTACACCTGTGGCCACCTAAAAGAGTAACACCTGTGTCCACTTAACTTTTTACAAATGATACTCTGAATTTTTAAGCTAAATTATCATGAGTTTGAACATGACTTATTAGACGTGGGCACTTCTGGTTCTAATAAAACCAAGATCTACTCTATTGAAACCACAGGACAATAGACTGTGCTCATCATTGTCTGAGTGTTAGGATGTTCCTACTTCCAGGTTTAAAATATTGCAATAATTATAGACTTTCAAAAGTTCAATAAAACCATTATACCACCAGAAAAGGTGAGCAGGTAAAATAATAAATTTAAAGAAAACTTCATAAGGGAATCACAGACTAATGTTAATCTTTCAGGAACTATTCATTGGATTGCTTTAGGCCAAACTTTTTCTTTTCTATCATCTTCTAAATTTTATAAAGCACCCTTATTGAATAACTGCTCTCCCCACCCCCAGCAGCAGTTATTAAAATCTATTTTTTCCTGCTAATTTCAATTCCAACTCTGTTAAAAATGAAATTTGCTTATATATGAGGGCCCTGTTTATTACTTGTTCCCTCTGGGGAAAAAATTGCATTTTATTACACATTGCTAGATTTCAGTGTAAGTTTTTTCTTCTGTTCCTTTAATCTATTTGTCTACCCCTGTGGTAATATCATCTGCTCTTGTTTTCATAGTTTTATTATAATTTTTTATGTCTGAAAAGGGAAGGATCCTCACTTTATTTTTCTTCTTTAGGAGTATCTCTCAATTTAGAAATAGAATAAACATGACATAACTCTCATTTAGAGTTCTGAATTGTATTTTAATAAAGTTGTAATTTTTCAAACATAGCATACATACATTTTGTTAGAATTATTGCTGGACACCTCATATTTTTAAGTCATTGTAAACTTTATCCTTTTGCAAATATGTTTTTCACCATTAATTATTGCTATAGAATAAATTACTAATTTTTCCATTGATTCTGTAGTCAACACACCTGCATTACTATTAAATTTATTCTAATAAATCATATCTTAATTGTATTTTCTACATAAACAATCTTATCATCTGTGACGAATAATAGTTTTTTTCCCATCTACTTTGTATTTTACTTATTTAATGTCCCAGATAGTACTTACCTTCTATTTTAAACACTTATAAATATTAACTAATTAGATAACTTTAATAACCTTCTATGAGGTAGGTATTATTATTTCCCTTTTATAGGTTGCAAACTAAGGCAGGCAAACAATAAAATATAGTACTTAGCTAATAAACTTAGTCTTTAAGCTTGTTCATTGTTCATTACTTAGTTTGTAAGCCATCGAAAACTGATTCAAAGCCAGGCACACTAGTCCCAAATCTGTATTCTTAAATATTACATCATGTAGTCTTTCTTATATGTTTTCTTTCTTTTTCTTCCCTTCCTTCACTAGCTAAGACGTACATTATAAAGTACGTATAAGTTCTGCATAAACAGAACCGGCTATCGAAGACACCTTTGTGTTTTTTATGGTTTTATAGCCAACCTTTTCATTGTTGTTAAGAGAAAGGTTTTGTAGGTTATTATTAGACTAATTCTCTTCTTGGTCTACTTTTGCTAAATACCTTTCTTTTCCTCTCTTTTATTCTCCTTTCTTTTTCAAAAAAACTTTGGAGAGTTGTTTAACTTATTGAAGGCTTTTATTTCATCTATTAAGATAATGATGTTTTCCCCTCCATTTGTCTCCTAGTGGGGTAAACTGAAATGTATTATGTTTCTAATGCCTATTCGATTTCTCCCCTAGAAAGCATTCCATTTTATTACATGGAATTATAAAAAGTAGAATTTTAAAAGTATTGATATTTTTTAAGTTATCTTTTTTTTATTGAATCATAGCTGTGTACATTAGTTCAAACATGGGGCAAAGTGTGTGGGCTTCATATACAATCTGAAATATTTTCATCCACCTGTTCGACATAACCTTTATGGGATTTTTTTCGTTTATTGTGTGAAAACATTTGTGTTCTGCATTTAGTAGGTTTCACCTGACTCTTCCAAGTTGCACCTCAAGTGTGTTCAAGTTATCTTATTAAAAATTCCACTCATAGTGGAATCTCATAGTGATAAGAGAAAGTGGCGTGCAAAATGTGTTCAATTTTCACAAATATTTTCTGTGTACTTAAAAAACAGTGCCAGTTTGCAAAATCAAATCAAAGAATGGAGTCAGATAATGGTCATCATATAACAACAGAATGAAACAATTAGGAGAAAGGTTGATGGAGAATTTATTTATCTTTTTTTTTGAAACTGGGTCTCCATATGTTGCCCAGGCTGAACCAGAATTCCTAAGCTCAAGGGATCCTCCCACTTCAGTCTCCTGAGTAGCTGGGAGCACAAGTGGTCACCCAGCTTGATGAAGAATTTAGAGTGGTGGGATCAGCCAATCACCAAGTAAACCAAAAGATCAAACTTTGCCTTATTAACAGAGGGACAATCAGAATTGGTGTCATCTGATTGTGATAACAATATTAAGCACACTCTCCAACCCCAATCCCAAATTGAAAGGAAATTTAATCAGCCGTTAAAATTACATCCATTTACAGAGAATACAGGAGATACAAAAAAAGAAGGTAATTAATGCCACAATAAACCAATCAGATTCATCCAGAATTTGAGGCAAGTTTTAGAAAGAATACAGTTTCTTTAATCAGTCAATGGCCTGGAGAAAAAAAGGAAGGCGTTAAGGGGGAAGGATAAGAGCTTGGATCCGATTTCCAAGAAACTGAAGGTAAAACACATGTTTAAACAAACAAGATCATTTTCATATAGTGTGGACTTTCTTGAATGATACCAAGACATAATTCATAATTTTATCAGGCGTAATTTTGGTTATGGTTTGTATAAACAAGTCCATGATTTTTAGAGATTCTTACAGAATGGTGTAGAGGTTTGCTTTAAGTTTTGAAAAAAGAAAAGAAAAGAACATGAAACTTATTTTATATATGTTCACCAGATCAAGCCTGTAAAATGTGTCTTTCAAAAGCTTACCCCTAACTGATCTATTTTCTCCATTCACAATGGGTATTGTTAAAATGTTTTAGCATGGTAATGACTTTATTTATTATGTTTGTCTTAACTTTTGCTTAAGATTTTGCTTTACATGTTTAGGAGCTTAAAATTTTAAAATTTTATGTTTTCCACATGAATTGAATAATTTTTCATTACTCCATTACTTTTTTAAAATCTCAGTAATCCTTTTTAGCTTAACGTCTTACTTTGTCTAATATTAATCAAGGTATAATAGCATAATTTTTCCCCTGTATTTGGATAGTATTTTTTCCATCCCTTCATATTTAACCTACAAACATTTTTATGTGTATGTCATGTATGCCTATTTATCTTTCTCTGGAATATTTCATCACTTAAATTTATCATACTATTGACATGTTTAGGTTTATTCCTACTTGATTTCAAGTTAGGATTTGTCTCTCGTATTCTGTGTTCATTTTTGCTGCCTTTATTTTCCTCTCTGAAATTGACTGACTCTATTCTCTCATTTTAACTTAACACTGTTTAATTTCTTTCAGCAATGCCTCCAGGAATGTTAGCACACACACTAACTTATGAAATTCTAAAGCTGATCATTAGGTTCACTCTGCTTCTGAACAAATCAATGATGTTAGAGCACTTTCACTCTAATATTCTTTTCCCTTTTTATGCACTATTGCTTCACAGATTTTTATCTTATTTTTCTCTTTTGCAAACACATTAGTGACAATGTTTTGTGTAGTCACATTGTTTCAACTCACCATAATAGTTATTGCTTTATTTGATCATCATTTTTTCCTTGCATCTCAGATTTTATATGTGGAATTATCTTTATTTTCTTCATCTTTGAAAATTCGTGGTTGGATATTGAATTCTATGTTCATAGTTCTTTTCTTTCAGTGCAGTAAAGATATTATTCTATTCTCTTTGGCTTCTATTGCTAGTAAGTCAACTATTAATTTAATTACCTTACTTAGACTATATGAATTTTCTGTCTGGTTTTAAGATCATCTTTTTGGTAATATTCACTTTTATCAGTATATTTAAATGTTAATTTATAAATTTATCCTACTTGGTTTTGGTTTTTTTTGAAATCTAAGGATGAGTGTTTTTTAGTAGTTATGAAAAATTGTTGACCATTTTATCTTCAGATATTGTTTCTCTCCTCTCTTACCAAAACTCCAAGGATAATATGCTTTACACTTTTTCACTCTATCCTCCATACCTGCTATTAACTCTGTCATGTTTTTTATTTCTTTGCCTGACTAGTCTACATTACAGTAGACATAGATTTAAAAAGAACTAATAAGTTGGATGTTATAGCTAGATGTTATAATTTCTTTAGCTATAACATCCAGCTTATTATTTCTTTTTAAATCTGTGTCTTCTACAATTTTAAAGGTTAACATTGAGTTTTTATATTTTTCTTCCATTGACCTATTTGGTCATTTTCTTCCCCTATTTAAATTAATTAAATATGCTAAGCCTTACTTAGTCCACATTCTTTTTTTTTTTTCTTTTATGTTTCCAGTGTAGAAACATTTGTGATCATTTTACTGCTGTTTTTTTTTTTTTTTTACTGCTTTGTGTTTTGTGATTTTTAAACTTAAGTGTCTATTCTTTTTTTATTAATTTCAGATTAATAAGAGGGAATATACGATTCGATTCCCATTCTGGAGAACCTTATCTATATAAATTTGTTGAAGATTGGATTGAAAAAGATTCCTTTATGTAGGATTTACGTTTGCTCCTGCTGGGTGGCCTGGAGACACAAATGATCCAGCATCGTTTTAATTAAATACATGGTTCGAGTCTAACTTGACTACAGGCAATCCCAGGTTACCAATGAGTTCTATAGTTCTACAGTTTTGTTCTGAAGTTGAATTTCTATGTAAGGTGGAACAGGTACATTTATTTACCTATTACCTGTAATAGCCTCTGTTCATCAGTGTGAGTCATACATCAGTCAGGTGTTTGTTAAGTCGGGGACTTAACCATTCGTAATAGCCTCTGTAAGTGTGAGTTGTACATAAGTCAGATGTTTGTAACTGGGTACTTCTTATATTCACAAGTGCTGTGGATTTCCTCTGCAAGCCCAGCCAGGGAGGACAATCTTGTGATATGAATTCAGGGAAGAGGTTTTCTTTTATTCAAGGTTGAAGACAAACACTTTACCTTACTTAGGGGAAGGAGTTATTTCTATTTACACTGAGAACATGGCTCTTTGAGGTCCCAGATCTATGGAGGGGCTTACCAATTAGATGTCGTGCCCTTCTTTTGTGGGCACTAGTTCTCCATTCCTGTAACCTGTGAAGATGTGAAAAGGAAGCTCAAGTTCACCTTGGTTGGATCTGTGCCCTAATCATACTCTCTGTTTGGTTTGGCCGTCTGAGTTCTTTCTTACACTTAGTTTTTGATCTCTGTATACTCCTGACATGATTGCCATATCGCTGATAGACCTAAAAATATGTATTTGTATATTTAAACCAGTATTTTTACTTATTTTTCATAGGACAACTAATCTTAAGTTGCTAGGAAAACAGTCTCAAGAGTCCTACACCACCACTCTCTGAATAAATCTCTCTGAATAACTGGAAGAACTATCTTTAAAGCAGAAAATCATCTACCCGGGTTTGTGCTAATCACATTCCTCACAAATGGCAGGAAGCAACACAGCCACACGTGGTTTCAGTGGGCAAGGCAAGTAAGTGTAAATACCATAATATTTTCAGAGGGCTCATGCAAAATTTGACTGGTACCACATTAACCTAAGAGAGGACACTGCAATTCACCAGATAGTTCTCAGAATCCTAATCTGGATAGTGTCAGTGGTGACTACAGCAATGAAGTTGTTTAGCTGACTCTGTGAAGCAAACAGAGATTTGAGGTTGACGTGGAGTCAAACTTGGTGGGCATAGCTCAGGCTTGGCTGTCCACAGGTCTGCCTTCTAAACTCACCCCTGCCACTAATGGTTTGTGGTTAAGTGGGCAAGTAGCCTCTCCTCTCTGGGCTTAATTTTACTTATCTGTGAAGCGAAGATGCTGATAACATATGAGGCAAAAATCTGTGGCCTCTCAGTCCTCCATTATCACTTTACATCTCCTCTAAGGCCACCACAGGTCTTCTGGTAGCATGCCCTCTTCTCCTGATGTTTCAAGGGTCATTACTTAGTGATTCTAAAGTGTTTTTTAAGATAATGAAATAAGAGTCAGCTAACTCAAATTTTTCTGGGATAATGGAAGAAAGAAACCCAGATGACCTATGTAAGTGTTATTTATGAATGGTAGGTAGTCAAAAGATTTTCAAATGTGAGATATATCATAAATCATATGTGACAGATTGCTTTTCTGGGCTCAACTTCCAGGTAATTTTTAAAAAATTGTCGCCATTGATCTGTTAGTACATCATTAGCTATATTGTAAAATTAATGAATGTCCAGTTTTAGGGTCCCTGCTCCTTTCAAAGACCTTTCTGTTCCCAATTAAATAAGCATTCACTTTTATAATTAACATTTTATTTATAATGTCATATATTTTAAAAAGAGGGTTCCCCAAGTTGGGTAACTTCCAAGACCCAAAAAATCTGAATTTGCCCATTCTGTCTCTTTATTGAATAAAAAATTATATATTTTATCCTCATTTACTTTAACTTATCACTTTCATTAAAGAAAAGAATAAACAAAAATAAGATACTATTGATTCAAGTGCACCTTTAGGGGAACATGTTTCAACACAGCTTTGACTTGTTAAAGCCAGAGAGTAACTTGATCATTATGCAAAAATTATTTAATGATTCATCGCCCTCCAAAACTCAGATTTTCACTTTTATTTAATTTTGGATCCTTGGAAGAAATAACTGGTCACTGTAGTGATTGTAACATTGTGAGTAGGTAAGTTGTGAAAGCACTAGTAAGAAAAAAATACATGAAATATTTTAAATTATTTCCCAATGTTGAGTAAACATTTTTACCATCCTCACATAGTATCTTACAATTTCAAAAGCATTCATGAAGACTCGGATTCAGGAAGGGAAGATTTATTCAATTGCCTCATGTAGCTTGAAAAGTACCATGAGTAATTGTTAACTTCAAAATATTCTGTTTGTATTGTTTTCACATTAAAATTATACTTTCACATATACACATATTGACTATGGATGGCCATTTCTAGGAATTTGGGTATTTTTGTCAAAGAAAAGCAGCCTATTTTAAGATTTTATTTTACATATTTTATTTTTATTTTGAGGGGAATCCAAATATCTACATCATGAACTTAAATTCCTATAGCTGCCAGAACTGACAGAGAATTAGCAAGGCAGAGCCAAGTTCACGCAAGACTGTCTACGGCGCTCTTATAGCTAAAGACAAACCAAAATATTGACTAGTTCTTCTCAAAACAGCATGTAGAAGTTGTGGCTGAAATAAGCCTGATGTAAGAAAGAATACAGATGGCAGTATAATCATAGGCTGGGTCTACAAGATGCCAAACAACCCATTCAAAAGTGAAAAACTCAGTCGATCAGTTGGTGGTTTTGTCTACATGCCACTGAGCAACAGGCTTGACTGATTTCTTCACAAAATTGACTGGGCTTTTGACTAGACTTGAGCAGATGTTTTATTGCTATGTATATTCAGTCGTAGTTGTCAAATCTATAACTCAAGTTCTCCTATGAATGATGAATTTCTCTCCTACTTAAAAACAACCTGAGAGCGTTAAACAAAGATCATCTGCAGTTTTTAATTCATCTTATGGTCCAGTTTAATACATGTGCTTGGCACAATGTAGTGTCTACCTTACAGGAAGCAGAATCTCCCAACGTACATACCTATCTTTTAATATTCCACTAATTCACTTGGTTATCCTTGCTATTCAAATATCCATTAAAAAATAACTAGAATTTGGTTTCTCTTCTTTTGTACTCAATGTAAATAAGAATGTATCAAATTACTACTAAAATTCACAATGATTGTTTTGATCTTTTGTTCCAATTATTTAAAAGGGGGGATTTTCACTGAAACCTGGATCACAAAATCCATGAAATATTATATGATTAAAAATGAAAAGATTCTGTGAAGAGGACATTGTTTTAAAACAAGTTATATGTGAGCAGAGATATGCCTTTGGCCTCTCTGTTATATCCCACAACCTATTAAATTCATCATTAAATGAATGATCACATGGATTATTACATAGCATTCTTATAGCCACCCAAAAAATTATTGCTTAGTAAGAAGGAACCAGGAGAATAAATACTCCAACTCACCCCACTCCTCTCCTACAAATGCACTGCTCATGCTTCTGTTACCTAAAATCAACCAGAAACTAGAAGACAAGAGACCATGTTAAGAGCTCAGGGGTGGGTAGAGAGGGTTGATGAGTGGTTCTGGAGCCATGAACATGGCATCTTCTTATCTGCAAACTGTTGTCCTTCATTCTGCCATGCAGTCACTGGAGATAAAAATCTAGGCATATGTGATAGTTCTTAAAATTTTTATACACACACAATTACATATATAAACATGTATCTGCATGTATGTATGTAATAAACAGGTAGGTATGTGGATGGGTAGATGGATAATAGATAGATGAATGGATAGATAGATAGGTAAAGGAGATGGATGGATAGATGATAGATAGATAGATAGATAGATAGATAGATAGATAGATAGATAGATAGAAAGATAGATGGATAGAAAGATGGATGGATGATAGATAGGGGGATGGATGGATGGATAGTTGGACAGATAGATAAAGAAGATAGATGGATAGATAGATGACAGATAGATAGATGGGTAGATAGGTAGATGGATGGATAGATGCATGGAAAGATAGGTAGATAGGTAGATGAATGGATAGATAGGTAGAGGGATGGATAAATAGATAGTTGGATAGATACAAATTCTTAATTCTGTGGAGTCAGAACAGTTGATTTTTTTCTAATCTCTTGAAGATGTGATGCCAAATAAATCTTTAAGTTTCTTTCCAACTACATTATTCTTCGACACAGACTAATGTGAATGTCTTGAAACACCATTTACCTTTAAAAGATTTAAAACTTCTATTAATTAAAAAGGTAAACTTATCTTCATTCTTTCCTTCCTTCCTTCCTTCCTTTCCTTCCTTGTTTTTTTAACAAGCTGAAAAATAAAGGAAAGAGTAACTGAAAAGCACATCCATTCCTAAATGAAGCTTCCAGGAGCCAATACAGTTTCCTTTATTCTCTCAAACTCCACATGGTAGTCATCAGGAAGGAATATGGTCTCTGGTCCATCTCTAGTCACTTCCCTTCTTTCTGATTTTTATCCATTTCTATTCAGTATCTTTATAAACTGTCAGTTCTCTTCCTTTCAAGCACAAAGAAGAGGCAAGAATGGGGAATGAGCTAACAAGCTAAGGATTCCACTCTGGGAATTTGTCTCTGGAAATGTTTACTGCATCAGCATTAGTATCTTCCAGGAAGAAAGCATTTGCCCATCTTCTGAGACCACAGCAGCAATTGCCTTTATTCCAAGTTACCTGTGATATGATCTGGGGTACAATCTCTACGTGCCTAAAGTACACAGGTTCTTTGGCATGTTTCCAGCACGCAGATGTAGGAATTTTAACTTTTATCTTTATACATTTCTATATTTCATTATGTTTTGAGTTACGCAGTGGATGAGCCTGACTTAGCCCAAGGACCTCTCTCCTTCTTTCCTGTTTGTGAGATTTTTTTAAACCTTTACTTCAAAACCAGAAAAAGGGAAACTTTCTAAACTTACTCAAAAGATGTGGATACTATTTCTTCAAAGCTCTGAATTTCCTGGGCCTGACTTTTAAATATAACCCACCAAAACAGGAGGAATTGAAAGAATTAGAGAAAAAAAAATCATAAAGCATTGATTTTCAGGTTGGATAAGAAATTCTGTTTGGTTAAAAAGAAGCAAACTTTAGCCACTCTCCACCACCCACATGCATAGCTCTTTTCTTTTAAAGCATGAATGTTTGCTCTGACCATTAAAGAAGATAGATGTAAACACACTTTCCATAGAGCTAGGTTCTTCTCTTATACATTATGTTAATAGTACACACAGCCTGCCAATATGCTGAAAATTCTTACGAAAATTCTTACAACATTCCTAAAATCACTCATCAGAATACTCTGATAAAACAAATATTAAAGATGCTGAGGAGTAAAATGTTAAGTATGATTATAACTATCTTATTTATCTAATTTGTTAAAACTCACCTCATTTAAAAAAGAATTTTTTTTAGTAATTTTATTGAATCATAATTATGTACATTGGTGCAATCACAGGGTACGATTCATATACATTCAGAAATATTTTGATCATACTGTTACAGATATCCTTCATGGCATTTCCTTGATCACTATATAAAGACATTAATACTCTACCTTTAATAAGTTTCACCAGTACCCTGCTAAGATGCACTGTAGGTGTGTTCC
>CAUYON010060347.1:0-41271 GCA_963573935.1 Arctocebus calabarensis
GTCCCAGCTACTAGGGAGGCTGAGGCAAGAGAATCGCTTAAGCCCAAGAGCTAGAGGTTGCTGTGAGCAGTGTGACGCCACGGCACTCTACCCAGGGCGATAAAGTGAGACTCTGTCTCTACAAAAAAAAAAAAAAAAAGAAACAAAGAAGAAGGGCAGCGCCTGTGGCTCAGTGAGTAGGGGGCCAGCCCCATATACTGAGGGTGGCAGGTTCAAACCCGCCCTGACCAAACTGCATCAAAAAATAGCCGGGCGTTGTGGCGGGTGCCTGTAATCCCCGCTACTAGGGAGGCTGAGGCAAGAGAGCAGTGAGCTGTGACTCCACAGCACTCTACCAAGGGCGATAGAGTGAGACTGTCTCTACAAAAAAAAAGACAGAAAGAAACAAAGAAGAGGCATTATAATGGTGTTAGGACCCAGGACTCCCCCGAGACCTGAGAACGACCTACTCCCCTCGCTGGTCCCAGGCAGGAGGGATTGCCCACTTGGCTTCTCCTCCCCATGGTGAGCTTCCTACAGTGCCTGGCACCCATGGCCTCCTGGGTACTTGCTCTGGCTGCCCACCTGACCCAGCCTTCTAGTGCTAAAGTGGCCTCCACTAGGGCTAGCAGGCCAAGAAGACCTGGCCCAGAGATGGAGGGCAGACTTCCTTAGCCCCAGGCCACTTCCCTGAGATCCAACTGTATTATCCCATCCTCACTCTCAGCCTGACAATCACAACTCGCCTAGTTTGCTAAATTTATTCAGTCCAGATTGTCAGGGAGACAAGTGGACACGTCTATAAATGTGTCTCATCTTCCAAGGGATTCCCTGGGGACCCACCAGTGGCCAGGGGCACCTGGCCCTCTCTCCCAGACGTTAGTTGACGTCCTTAGCCAGCACAAAGTTCTGTGCAGTTGGCTTTAATAAGTAGGGCTGACCCCAGCTGAGCCTAAGCAGCAGGGGGAGAAATGGGCTGTGGTCACCAGAGGAAGGAAACCCACCTGGGAGCAGCAGAGCACAGAGGGACTGAGGCCTAGGCCTGCACAATGTAGGGTGTGACATCAGAAGCTTTGGACCAAATCAATGAATGGGCCTGTCAAATGCAGAGTCCCAGGCACATTAACAAGTTGAGGACGACTGTCCCATACACTCAGGATTGAGGACATCTGGCTTATGGAGCTAGCTGGGAGCTGGCCCTTCCCTATCCTCCCACCTCCCATAGCTCTGATGCTAACCAGAGGTCTCCTTCTTCCCGTTTCTCTCTGCTTCTCAGATTACTGACTGACAGGGGAGGCAGAGGAGAGGAAAGGAAAGAAAGAACCTCCCCACCCCAAGAGACTCCCACTGCAAGGCTGTGGGGCCTTGCGGAATTGAGGGGGGTCTCTGGGGTCCTAGACAGCTTCCGGCTATGAGGCAACTCCCTGCCTTTCCTCAGGGCCGGGCTGGCTGGGGGCAAGGAAAGGAATCGGGGTTTCAGCCTCTCAGCTGGGAGGTTGCAGTTCTGGTGGGTTGGGGGCAGGCAGCTAGGTCCAGGAGAGGTGATTGCAAGGTGCCTCAGGACACCGATGTCCTGACCTAGAGCTAACAGTGTCAGCCTCCCTATTACTCCCCAGCCTTCTTCCCCAGAACTAGCACTGGTTTCACTCATACCATAGAACAAAAAAACACTTCAGGGCCAATTCATTTTCTCAAAACATATATTTGCCACTCCTCTCAGTACATCTTTGAGCACCGTTATCAGAATTTCTTAGGAATGTGTAGACCCTCCCTACGTGTCATACTCTTTCTAGGCCTTGGTGACAAGGCCCTTCACAGCTTGTACGATGGCATCCTTGTCAATACCAAACATCTTCAGCAGCTCAGCTGGCTTCCCGCTTCTTGGTACTTGGGTGACAGCCAGGCGGGTGACAGTGACACCAGGCTCACCCACTACCGCGGTGGACACTGCCTCGCCTATGCCACCTGGGCAAAGGAAAGGAGATAAGTCAGAAGGTGAGGCCTCAGGATGAGCAGCGGGTAAGCCCAGCTCTCTGCCAGTCCGAGTTTATTCCATTAACCAAGGATGGCAAAGGATACGTGTATACCACCCTGTCCTACTTTTGTAGGCAGAGCAGGTGTGGCTAATCAGTCACAGTGCTGATTAGTTTTATAAGCCCAATGTGGCCTCTAAATGTGTTTTTAAAAATATTATCTTCTGGGCAGCCATCCTCCATAGACTAACATCTACAATTGACCCCAGAGTCTAAGCCCACCTCTACCCCTGGGACCTCACGGGAGGAGGGGGTGATGGCACTTGCGGAGACTGCTTTGTGAAGGACTCATAAAAACAAGTTTAGCATAGTTTTCCGAGTTTGATTCTGCACAATACCTTTAGTCTTAAATTACTTCAGGGGCAAGATCCACCTTTTCCAAGCTTAGCAACAAGTTAGAATCCCTGCACAGTGCCCTGCAGCAGCTGGGAGGTGGCTGGTCCCCCAGGCCACACCTCAGTCCTACTAAAAGACCCAGTCCTAGATGCTCCAAGGGACAGCTCTGCTCTGGGTCTTCTGTGCTACCGCCCACCCCAGGACTCAGATAAAGGAGTTATGTCCAGCCCCCAGGCTCTCTGGCCCCCGCCCCGACCCCATTGCCACAGGTCCCCATTACCCTCGTGATAGTGGTCCTCCACTGTGAGAATTCTGCCCTTGGTGGCACGGGCACTGTCAAGAATGAGTTTTCTGTCCAGGGGCTTGATGGTGAAGGGGTCCAGCACACGGATGTTGATCTTGTCTGTGAGGGGAGGAGATACAGGTATGGCTGAGGAGGGGTGGCTGGGCACTGTGGCCTTTGATGGGTCCTCCAGGTGAGGGCCTGGTGGGGGTGTCCCAGGCAGAAAGAACCATTTGTCCCCTTGTTCCCACTGTTGAGCACATACTTACCAATCCCCTTGGCTCCCCAACCAGCTGTGTGGCCTGTGGACTGTCCAAGAGCAGCAAGTAGACTGTGTGGGCCCTGAGCACCCTTCCCTCATCCTCCCACAACATTTGTGAAGATAAAGAGGGAGCCAGAAGAATGACTTCAGGTGTCTGATGTGAGGTAAAGCAAGGGCTGATGGGGTAGCTGGAGAGGCAGGCAGGAGGGTGTCTGAAGGCTGGGTAAGGACCCAGCAGAATGACCTTCTAAAGGACAAACAAGCCTGCCATGCCCTGCTCACAGCCTGCCACCTCCACCTCCCATGCCCCAGGTAGGGGCTTCCCTGGCCTCTCCAGCCCCGTCTTCCTCTGGCCCTTCTCTGCTCCAGCCCCTCTCCAGTCTGCTTATCAGTTCCTACTCACTCTGAGGTCAGTTTGCAAAGGAGGTCATCCCTGCCCTCTCCTTCATGGAGCTCAGCACGGCTGAAACCTGACACCTATTGTGTGATTCTATTGCAGGGGAGGCTAATGCTGGAGGTAGTAATAACAACAGGCTTGGCGCCTGTAGCTCAGCGGCTAGGACACCAGCCACATATGCCAGAGCTGGTGGGTTCGAACCCAACCTGGGCCTGCCAAACAACAATGACAACTACAACCAAAAAATAGCCAGGCATTATGGCAGGCACCTATAGTCCCAGCTACTTGGGAGGCTGAGGCAAGAGAATTGCTTAAGCCCTAAAGTTTGAGGTTGCTGTGAGCTGTGACACCACAGCACTCTACCGAGGGTGACAGAGTGAGACTCTGTCTCAAAAAAGAAAAAAAAATAGTAATAAGGATTAAACACAAGGATTTAACCCTCGGGGCAACCCTTATAGGGCTATTATCATCATTTAATTAGATGAAATTCTTTCCTGAACCTAAGACCTAGTAAGTAGTTGGTGCTCAACTGATAACATTTCAGGACCCTTTCTCCTCACCTTTCTTCAGCAGCTCAGCTGCAGCCAAGGCTTCGTGCAGGGTCACTCCAGCCCCAATCACAGTCACCTGGTCATCCTTGCTCTTCAGGACCACCTGGGGGTGACACAGGGACAGTGAGATTCAGGGCCTGGCAGCAGGGTGGGCCCCAATTACTGGAAGTTGCTGCAGGGAGGATTTAGGCTCACTGTGGGGTCTCTCTGGGCCATGAACTACACTGACCTTGGCTTGTCCAACCTGGAAATCCTCGTTGTTGTTATAGATGATGGCGTTTTCTGGGCGGCTGGTCCGGATAAAGCAAATACCCTGGGACAAGAATAGATAAATTGAGAAGTAGAGGGTGCAGCACTTCCAGCTCAGACAGCGATGTCTTTCTGGGGAGGCTCTCCCTTCCACACTGCCACGCCCACCAGGTGTCTCAGCCACTGCATCTCGGCTCCTCCAGCAGGGAAAAGGGCCTTGCTGGCCCCTCTGTAGCCCGCACCTCCCTAAACACTTCTCCTGAGAGCTGCTCAGCGATCTGCAGGCCCAGACCAAAAGCAAGTTTCTATCAGGTAGAACGGCCTCCAAGCGCGCCGTGCAGAGAAATAGGAACTGCCAGGCCCTCTTGTCCATGGCGTGCTCTTCAGGACCCTGCAGCTCAGCTTATTTTTTTCTTATCTTGAAGAACCCAACTCAGGAAGGATAAATATTGATAGGTATCAACTGCTAGACTGGCTGAGACTACCAGGATTCTTGTGGGAGAAGAGTATTGCACTCAATCGGCACCGTCCCTCACACTTTTCTTTGTCTAACTTCTACACCAGGGGCAAGGCCAGCAAACAGCCCTCTGCAGCAGCGGCGAACACTTCTGGCATCCTCTTCTGTTGCTCGAGGGAAGAGCCACAGGACCCACCTTTGTATTGGCCGCTAGTTCCACTGCCTTCTCCGTTGCCACTCCATCACTTGGGTAAAAGACAGTTGACATGGGGACTGCCCGAAACATGGCCAGATCTTCCAGGGCCATCTGCGAGGGCCCGTCTTCCCCTGGGTGAGGGAAAGGATAGTCTGAAGTTAAAAATTCCCCATCCCTATACTGGAATTCTGCCACCCCACCTCAAGATCTCCTGGTGTAAGAGTCAAGGGAGTTTCAGATGGAAACTCACCGATGGACACGCCACAGTGGGAGCCACAGAGGTTAATGTTACTCTCGGAGATGGCTGCCATGCGGATCTGGTCAAAGGCTCGTGTGAAGAAGGCTGCGAAAGTGCTGCAGAAGGGCACTGTCCTGTTGCGTGTGGCACAGCCCACAGCAATGCTCACCTGGGGGGGAGGTGGGGCAGGGTCAGCCCAGGAGTAGCAGCTATTAGGTGGCCAGGGAGCCTACGGTGGTCTCAAGGGAATTTGGGGGGTGGGGGGGGTGTCTGTAATCCCAGCGTCTTAATTCTCCTCTCCCATGCACGTGATTTTTGTGTACCCACAGATTCTGATGTCTGTTTCTGATCACAAACCCTTCTGACTTGAAATAATCACTTCAAAAGTTCTGTTTTTTTCTTTTCTCGAGACAGCACCTCACTCTGTTGGCCTGGGTAGAGGGCTGTGGGTATCATAGCTCATTGTAAAATCAAACTCTGGCCTCAGCCTCCAGAGTAGCTGGGACTACAGGTGCCCACCACAATGCCAGGCTAGTTTTTCTATCTTTAGTAGAGATGGGGTTTCGGTCTTGCTCAGGCTGGTCTTGAACTCCTGAGCTCAGGTGATTAACCTGCCTCGCCGCCCAGAGTGCTAGGATAATAAGCGTGAGTCACTAAGCCTGGCTTCAAAATTTCTCTTACAATTATTTTCCTTTGGAACATGTTTTTCCCTTTTCTCAGAAGGCTAGAGTTTGAGCACAGACTCCACCCGTCCTGGGTTCTGGGTTGTCTTTTTTTTTTTTTTTTGAGACAGAGTCTCACTTTGTCGCTCTGGGTAGAGTACCGTGCTATCATAGCTCACAGCAAGCTCAAACTATTGGCTCAAGGGATCCTCTTACCTCAGCCTCCCAAGTAGTTGGAACACAGGTGCCTGCCACAGCACCTGGTTATTTTTACAGAAATGGGTCTCACTATTGCTCAGGCTGGTCTCTTAACTCCTGAGCTAAAGCAATCTACTAGCCTCAGCCTCCCAGAGTGCTCGGATTGCAGTGTGAGCCACCGTGTTTGGCCCCTATCAGGCTTCTGAACACCCCTTCTCATATTCCTCAGTAGCCCCAGGGCCTCTGCAGAGACCAGTCCCCCCACCCTTCTCCTGGGTCTGGGGGTGGCAGACTCATGCCTGCTAAGGCTTCAGGCCCAAATCCCTCACTCAGATGAGCACTAAGCATAATCTAGTTCCAAACCAGCTACCTCTCAAGGATCTGAAATCTGCTGCTGACGAGAACCCTTCTTTCCCAGCACCTTGGTTGTCCCCAGCCCCTGTGCCTGCCAGTGTGGTCTACACTCTCTGGAAACCACAGATACAATTTTAGGTTCAGCTGGAGGAAGAACTCTGTAGATGTGAGTGGCCTCCAGAAGGAGAAAGCTCCCTGTCCCCGGGGGACAATATGTTAGGCTGAGTTTCTGGGCCACAAGGAGGAGCTATTTTAAAAAACAGGACAAAGCATTTCTTTCTTTTACAACCCCAGATTGCAACAAAGGTCTGTTCCCCTGAAACTCTGTGCATGTCAGGAGCCCAGAGGCTGTACAGGGGCTCAGCAGACCTTGGCCTCCTGGCTGCACCCAACCTCTCCCTGTAAGCCCTTTACTCCCTTCCCCCAGAGATCCCATTTACCACCACGCCTGGCCTACATGCAGGTCCTCCCCTGTGTACTGTAGCCCCACTCACCTCCCTGTTTGCACACTTTGCCAGTACATTTGGGCCCGGGCTTGACTGTGGCTACTCAAGGTCAAGGGTTAATGCTGGGTCCTGGCTGATCTTGTGGTCTCCCTGGGCTGGCCCACAGCAGACAACTGGCACTGCCAATATAGCTGCTCAAACGAGTGAGGGCTTCATTCTTGCCCTGGCATCCCTTAGGACTGGCCCTGCCTGTGCCCGTCAGCCCACCCCAGCACCTACCATGTTCTGCTCAGCAATGTAGCACTCAATGAAGCGGTCTGGGTGCTCCTTTTTGAAGATCTCTGAGAAAGTGGAATTCTTGGTGTCGCCATCCAGGGCAATGATGTGGTCACTAGCATGGCCCAGCTTGGCCAGGGCCTGCCCATAGGCCTTGCGGGTGGCTATCTATAGGGGAGAGAGTAGGAAGGCTGTGAATCCTGCTGAGGGCATGGGAAAGGCTATGGCCTGGAGCCCTGCCTGCTTCTGAGGCCATAGCTTAGGACTCATAGAAAAGGATAAAAAGAGAGCAGAAAATGAAAGCCCAGCAACACAGGATCTTGTGGAAACATTTAACTCTTATAAGGTTGCCCCCAGCCAAACTGTGACTCGTGACTCGTATGAGCTCCAAGAGACATTCTAACAATCCCAATTTCTGTACCCATTGTGACAGAGGTCTTTGAACTTGCCCCATTTTGTGTGGGAACACAGAAGGTCTGGGAGTCCGAGCCTGATGCAGGCTAACCTGGACAGGGTTTCTCTGGGGAGCACCCTGGAGTGGGATAGCTTAGTTTAGCCTTTGCTGGGCCTGAGCTTAGGCCAAGGGAAGTCTTGGGATTTGGTCTTGATCCTGCAGGTAGCATGCTGTGTGACTGTGGGCAAGTTCCTTGCCCTCTCTGAGCCTCTGCAGGTAAATAATTTCAGAGCTGGCTATCTCCACGAGAAACAGACAGGAATCATATCTCAGGGTTCCCCTCTCCTCTCTCTGCCAGCCCTAGGGGACATCTTGGCCCCTACCTTGGTGAACCAGAGAACTATGGCTGCCTCACCCCCAGGCAGTCTAGAAAGGCAAGGCCCCACTCTGTACCTTGTCCCCCACTTTATAGCTGGGTGGGGTGGGCATACGGATATTGGTGATGTCCACTGAGGGGGCATCCTCCTGAGGGGGCGTTGCCAGGATCTTCTTTTTGCTCTGGATCTGGCTGTAGATTTCCTGGATGGTCTGATCAGCCATGTTTTTGGGGAGGGGCTTCCCATGCCAGGACTCCTTATCTTCTACCCCTACAGGCACAGCACAGGAGGGCAGAAGGACAGGTAAGATGGATGCTCCCAGAAGGCCAGGAACAGAGCAGAACCCAGCACCAGGCACCACGGGTCAGGAAGGAGGTGTGTAGTGAGCAGGAGCCCCACATGCCTGCCCCCCAGGAGATCACAACAGTGTGAGAAGGTGGGGAGTGTGGGGGGCAGATGTGTTTCTGGGCGTGCAGCCCCATGGGGTTGCACAGAGAAGGGTCTGCTAGAGAAATCATAGACTTGGTTTGTTGACTGGGTTGAAAGGGATCCTGGCCCTCAGAAGGGGAAGCTGAGGCCTGGAACACAGCAGGCACTGCCAAGATCACCTGATGTGTTTGTGAGAAGCAGAGTAGGGTCTATAAGCATCCAGGCATGCCCACCCATGGCACCTTGCTGTGTAGGGACCAGTGAGGCTTATATCCCTCTTCTCTGAGGTTACCTGAGATGTCACTGTAGCCTGGGTAAAGCCAAGGACAGACTGACCCTCCCAGGCAGCACTCAGCAGCCCCACAGACTACCAGGAGTCCCCTAGAAGATGCAAGGTTTCCAGAGTCTGCTGGTACCAACACCTGAGGGGTCTGTGCCAGGCAGCAGCACTGATACCATGACAATGATCTCTCTATACCAGAGTCCAGTCCTGGAGGTCTGTCCCCTCCCAGAAGGCTCCCAGCACCTCCACATCATCTTTCAGAGTATCTTCATGTACCCAGGTTCACGCAGAAAGGGGGAGCCATGACCCCCAGGAAGGCAGGTGGACAGCCAAAGGCATCTGTACAAGAAGCCCAGGGCCCCATAATGCCACAGACTTGTTCTGTTCTGGGCAAGTCTCCAACCACTTCTAGTCCCATCTCCTCATCTTTATAATGGGCATTAGGAAGGTGTGGTGATGCACACCTATACAGTCCCAGCTACTCAGGAGGCCAAGGCAGGAAGACTGCTTGAGTCCAGGAGTTTGAGATTGCTGTCAGCTATGATGATGCCATGCACTCTAGCCCAGGCAAAGGAGTAAGACTTTGTCTCCAAAATATAAAAATAAGAAAAATAAAATAGGTTAGGGCCATCCCAGATCCAGGGGCTATGCCTCCATCACTCTCAGACATGATGCAGGAGCCACTTTCCAAAGCCTCCAAGGCTCTCAGCACACAGGTCTATGCTGTGTACTGTTCACTGCTTGAGGAGTAACTCACTCACCCGGTAGGGGAGAGCCTAGATCATTCCAGGTTCTGCCAGGGCTCTGAAGGCCTTTCAGCTCCGGGCAGGCAAGAACTCACTGCAAATTGGCAGCCAGGGCCTGGGTGTAGGAGGCTGTCTCACTCTGCCATTTTGCATCTAACCCAGGCCCTAAATCCTAGTACTCTGGGAGGCCAAGGCAGGAGGATGGCTTGAGCCCAGGAATTGGAGAGCAGCTTGAGCAAGAGCAAAACCCCTTCTCTGCTAAAAATAGAAAAATGAACCTGGTGTTGTGAAGGGAGCCTGTAGTCCCAGCTACTTGGGTTGGAAGACTGAGGCAGGAGGATTGCTTGAGCCCAGGAGTTTGGAGCTGCTGGGCACTAGGCTGATGCCATGGCACTCTAGCCAGGGTGACTGAGACTCTATCTCAAAACAAAACAAATAAACATCTTACCCACAGGTTGTACCCAAGGCCTTACTTTCCTCTCCTGACTATACAACCCCTCAGCAGAGGCCAGACCAACCTGAGTTCAAACCCTGGGTCAGCCACGGGGACCAGTGAGTCACCTCAGGGAGTGTAGCATCTCCTGCTCCCCTTCCCTGGAGCCCAGTATACCCCAAGGATTGATGCTTCCCCAGACCTAAGGGGCTCAGAGCTACGCAGAACCCTACTCCCACATCAGCCCTCAGGCCCCAGGGGTGGAGGTGGGGAGGGAGGTTCATGCACACAGACCTGTAATCCCTCGGCCCTTGAAGGTCTTGGCAATGATTGCTGTTGGCTGGTGCTTGGCCTGGCCAAAAGCCTTGCATAGCTCCTCTACGCTGTGTCCATCCACGATGATGGCATGCCAGCTGGGGAGAGGGGGCAGGGTAAGGGGCAATGTCCAGGCACCAGAGTGGCCTGAGGAGCTTCCCAAGGAAAGATTTGGCTTGGTAACCCCGAGGCTGCAACCTAAGCTAGAGGGGCTAGAAAGCCTAAAACACTCCAGTTTCCAATGTGGGTCTTTTTCTTTTCTTCTTCACATTATTTTGCTTCCTTTTGTTTGTCTTTGAACAGATTTTCCTTCTCTTCCCTAAGTAATTCAAAGCTTAGTTCATTTATTGTTTCTTTCATTCTTGATCTGTTCATTTCCTATTGAAAGCTGCTTTGGGGAGAATGTACCAGGTTTGGAATCTGTCTGCTATTAGATTCTTGATGAATTTTTGTGGCCTAATTTTTATTTGGGGAACATATTTGATCACTCCATAGATGTGGATGTAAGAACACTGGTAACTTTTATAAAACAAAGCAGGCTGTCAAACATATTAGGAAAGAGTTGGGGCAGGGCAACCTTTCTCTTTAAAAGCAATCCTTTTTGGGACTCTTTTTGGCATAATAATGGTAATAAAAATAGCAGCTAAAAATACAGAGTGCTGGCTCGGTGCCTGCGGCTCAACGGGCTAAGGCGTCAGCCACGCACACCTGAGCTGGCAGGTTCGAATCCAGCCTGGGCCCACGAAACAACAATGATGGCTGCAACCAAAAATGGCCGGGCGTTGTGGTGGGCGCCTGTGGTCCCAGCTACTTGGGAGGTGGAGGCAAGAGACTCGCTCGAGCCCAGGAATTGGAGGTTGCTGTGAGCTGTGATGCCACAGCACTCTATCCAGGGTGACAGCTTGAGGCTCTGTCTCAAAAAAAAATACAGAGTGCTAGGGCAGTGCCTGTGGCTCAAAGGAGAAGGGGGCTGGCCCAATATGTTGGAGGTGGCAGGTTCAAACCCAGCCCTGGCCAGAAAAAAAAAAAAAAGAATAAAAGTACAAAGTGCTCACTCTATGCAGATGCCTTGCAAAGCCAACTGCATGTATTAACCCACGTAAACCTCACAACCCCATTTTACAGACAAGTAAACTGAGACACTGAAGTAAATTGCCCAAAGTCACAAAGAAACTCAGTGGTAAAGCCAGGACTTAGAAATCTGGCTTTAGGGTCCCAACATTATGGATACAGGTCCCACAGGCAGTGTTAGGGTTATATTCAAGGTCTCCAAATTGATGTGGCCTTGAGGCACCCCGTGGCTCAGTTTCCTCATTCATCTTTTGGATAGACAGACAATTTCCTCCCTTCACAAGGTCAGTCTTTAGGAAACACAGACCTCAGTCTGCTAAGCAACTGCAAGGCAATATCCAAGTCCCTGTCAGTTTAGGGCAGTCACAGGCATGGGTTCATTTACAAAGGGCAGCCTTAGCGACCTGACCGGAGGCCCCAAAACCGTACACAGCCCTGTCTAGAATGCCACACCCTACAGCCTCCTCAACCAGTGCTGAGCTCTCACTATAGGGTGGCTCATGTTTGGGGCTGGGGATGGAGACATTGAGATGAGGGCCCCTCCACCTGACACCATGAAGATCAATCTCCCTGCTTTGTAACACCTGACCCTAAATTCAGGTATTCAAGGCCCAAGAGGGAAGCCTAGAAACCCTCTCACTTCCCTAGAAGCCTGTTCCTCCACCCAGGCTGGCTGGGGCTGGGCATGGGAAGTGGCCACCAAACTAATATACAAGCCCCTCCATAGCTACTTGTCCTTTAGTGTCACTGGGTGAGCCCCGTCCACATCTGTGCACCCTCCTCCCTTAAGAACAAAGTGAGGCTAGTAAGATAACATCACATGTGTTCCCCAAATTAAAACTGGGCCTCAGCCCACAAATCCAGGTAGTGGCCTGAGCCATGAAGTCCAAATGCCCAAAGTTTGGAATTTTGAGTTGAAATGCTAAGAAGGGGGACAGCACCTGTGGCTCAGTGAGTAGGGTGCTGGCCCAATATACCGAGGGTGACAGGTCTGAAATCGGCCCCGGCCAAACTGCAACAACACCAACAAAAAAAATAGCCAGGGGTGGCGCCTGTGGCTCATCGAGCAGGGCGCTGGCCCCATATACCGAAGGAGGCGGGTTCAAACCCAGCCTCGGCTGAACTGCAAAACAGAAAAACAGCCGGGCATTGTGTCGGGTGCCTGTAGTCCCAGCTGCTCGGGAGGCTGAGGCAAGAGAATCGCCTAAGCCCAGGTTTGGAGGTTGCTGTGAGCTGTGACACCACAGCACTCTACTGAGGGCAACAGGGTGAGACTCTGTCTCAAAAAAAAAAAAAAAAATGCTAAGAAGGGAGATCTTTAAATGGGGCTTGACTGCCCGGCTTCAGTTCCTCCACCTGCAAAGGTTCACTCAAGGACAACTCTCCATGCTGTGATCATGCTCAGGCCGAAGCCTCACACATACCCAAAGGCCTCACAGCGCTTCTGGTAGACATCCAGCTGGTGCTGCAGGGGGGCCGGGTCGCTCTGGCCCAGGCGGTTGATGTCAAGAATGGCGACAAGGTTGTTCAGCTTATAGATGCTGGCGAAGGCCATGGCCTCCCACACGGAGCCCTCCGACAACTCCCCATCTCCCAGCAAGCAATAGACTCGGTAGCTGCAGATAGAAGGTGGGTCAGAGGTTGGTCAGGCTCTGCCCCCCCAGGAGTCTGCTTTCCAGGTAAAGGAATGGCCACACAGATGTGCAGAACAGACAACATTTACATGGAAGAGGGCAAGAGCAGATCAGGTCCCCACTGCCCACCCAAACACACAGTCCATGAAGAAATGGCAGGGAGGGAAGCTGCTGAGAGGTCCAGAAAGAAGTACTGGCTGTTAAGGAACAAGAGGTCTAAGAACAGGGATCTGGCCAATAAGATCCAGAAGGATGGGGCTGTGAGAGCAAGAGCAAAGTGAGGACCAGTGCAGGAAGGGGCATGGTCCAGGGCAGGAGGGGCCTGAGCTACCTGCTACAGGGAACAGACCCTCCTATGAACCAGGCAGTGGCCCAGGAACTTGCTGGGCGGGCTGGTGGGAGGAGGAAGCGCGGGAGGAGCTCGGCTGCCAGGCTGTGTGCTGAGCAAGAGGCCTCAGGCACAGGAGTGAGCTCTACCCAGGGCCCTTGAGGACTGGGTGAGTCACAGGAAGGGCTCTCCTCAAGGCTCCAAGGCTGGTTCTTGTCCCTAAGAGGAGCTAGAACTGGCTCTCTATCCCAGAGCCCTTCTCTTCCCCTCAGCAAAGGCAGTGAGATAGGATAAAAAGAGCCCTGAACTCAGGATAATTACCCAGCAAAAAAACCTTTCCTAGCCTCATAGGAGGGTGAGTGAAGGGGTGAGACTGGAGGCAGGGAGACCAGTCCAGACTTGAGGAAGGAGCTGAACCGGGACACAAGCGCAGTCTGCCAATAGCCTAGACAGCCCACTCCTGCTGTGGAGGCACACACAGGCTGAGAGATGACAGGACCCAGGGAACCCCTTTATCCTGCCCAGTATCCAGCTGTGTGACCCTAGGGAGGGAGGCTGGTACTTCGGTGGGCTCAGGGGAGACCACAGCCACCTCTCTGCTGCTGCAGAAAAAGGCTGTGGACCTAGCTGCAGGGCAAGACTAGGGAGCAGGGAGAAGAGGACAGGACAGACAACCCAAGACACCAGCGTGATTCAGCACATCTGCAGGCCACTGGGCTGGGCAGGGATCCCTGCATCCTCCTGTGGTCTCCACCAGGCCAGGCCATCAGTTCCATGGCCAGAAGGACAAGGTCTCAGGCCCCAGGCTTTTCAGAAACTGGGTCCTGTCCCCAGGTTTGTCTACTCTCTCTCCTACAAGGTGCAAAGGGGCCCAAAGACCCTGGAGGGGCTCTGGTCTGGCACAGCAACTCCTGGAAGAAGCTACCCTGAAGGGGCTGAGCTGGAGAGGCCCAGAGGGAACCCCAGGAAGGGGTTCCAGGGAAGCACACTGGCTGCTATCCCAGACCCACACCTGATCCTGTGGAAATCAAGCTGGAGCTAAGAGTGGAGCCATCGCATGGCTTTGGGCTTCAAGGTCAGGGACAAGGCTGGCTCTGTGGTCCTATGAGGCCAATAGGCTCAGGTCCCATGGGGATAGCAGGAAAGAGGGTTGTGAACAGGAAAGGGGACCCACAGAAGCTGGGGGTCACCCTGATCCTTTGCATTGCCTGAGCTGTTAAGATTCAGGGGTGGAGACTGCAAGTGTCCATAGCCATAAACTAACATGAAGAGAGGGGACCCTAATAGGTCAATTCTGTCACAGAATTGTCAGAAACCCACCTTATGTGTCCATCAATAGAAGACTGGCAAAATAGGTTATAGCATAGCCACAAAACAGAGTATTATGCAATCATTAAAAGCAGCTCTCAGTTAACATCATGAGAAAATGCTCCTGACACAATGTTTAGTTTTTTTAAGAAGCAGAATATAAAGTTATAGGTACATTAGGATTACAAATTTTTATGTTTTTTTCCTCTCATAACATGGAGGATTTAAATTGGGGTTGGAGGTATTAAGAATAAGGGAAACATTTCTTTTTCATACCCATTTGGTATTTTTCAAGCAGATGGGATGGCACGGAGAAACTGACTAGAGCTGGATCTGCTCTTATCAGGATGCTACCCCTGGGTGCCTGGCCAATCCTGATAATCCCTTGATGCGCTGGCCTCTCTCCCGGCAGGTACAGTCTGAGGGCCTAGGTTTCAGCAAACCCTGGCCCTAAGCCACCTTGGCCCCTGGGAACCCAGCTCAACTCCTCCCTACGCTGACTTGTTCCATTATGTTGGGGTCAGGAAATGACCCTTCATAGAGAATTATTTCAAGCAACTGTAGGGAATAATTAACTCACATCTCTGGCTCTTTGCCAAAAAAATGCTCTTAAGAATACATCTCATTCTTCGTGCCTCCCTCTCTTAACAGTGAATCACTTCTGGGTATAGCTGAGCCCGCCCCAAAGCTCAGCCCAGGACTGAAAGCACTGCTGTTCTGTCAGGTGACACTGGCCTGCAGGGATTGGGGAGGGGTTGTGAGGCTTCTGGGAGAGCCATTCCTAGGGAAGGGCCTGAACTCTACTAACCTCAGGGTGACTGTGTTCAGGCTGTTTACCCACCCTCTGCAGGTTCAATGTCTCAAATGTCCAATTCTTCCTTGCTGAGAGCAGGGGGCTCACAGGTACCCCTGAACCTTCCATGATATTCAACTCCCCTTTCTCAAGATGAAGGAAGGCAAATGGCCCAGGCCTGGGCTGCTGGTGACTAGTCAGATGGAGGTGGGTGTCCCTCTGAGAACTCTAGGGTTGAGGCACCTAGGTGGAGTAAGGCTGGGCCACTAAGGAACACTCCCCAAACTGCTGAGGGTGGGAGTAAGGAACAGGGGTGTTACCTGGCTTTGTCAAAGTATTTGCCCGTATAGGCCATCCCACAAGCGGCCCCAAGTCCCTGGCCCAGGGAGCCAGTAGCCACGTCTGTGAAAGCTTGTTTCTGTCATAAAAGAGGGCCACAGTTAATCACAGGGGACAGGAAGGGATCCTGCCCTCACTGGGAGAGCCAGGGCAGCCATACTTCCACCCAGAAGGCCCTAACCCAGGGGGGCCTCTACTCAAGTAATTATAGGTGTTCTCATATCCCAGCCCTGCCCTCAAGACAGCTGTGTGGTCTCAGGCTAGGAAGTGAACCCCTCTGATCCACACCACCCACCTCATAAAGTGACTGAGAGGAAAAATTCATGACAAAATTGACATAAATAAAATTGGCCATAAATTGGCCCTAGTGGGTACCCAAATCATGGTGATAACTTTTGTGGTAACCCATGAAATCTAAACATTTGCAGGGTGCCAGATGACACCACAAAGTGCAAATCAGATCAGCAGCAGGATGCTGGAGTGTCACCAGCATCTTGCTGCTACGCTGGTACTCACTCCCCAGTGAACTCTGTTCCTCAGCTGTATCTATTTAGCTAAGGGGGCTCGCTGGGGAAGAGAAGCTTAGGGAGAGGCCCTTCCCAAGGGCAAACCAGAGCACCCTTGCTGGGGATTCAAAAGGCCCTGGGGTGAATACAAGGCACTCCAAAACACCACTTTATTTCCTTCCTTACCTCAATACCCACCTCTGCCTTTCAATACCTTCATCTTCTCAGCTCTCAGCGTGTACCCCCTGCTCCCTCTCCCACGTGCCTGGGGAACAGGAAGTGGAGGCAGAGGCACTGGGGGTTCTGGCGGGCGTGCTTACCGGGACAGGGTGCCCATCTAAGTCGGAGCTGATCTTCCTTAGGTTCAACAGCTCTGCCTCGGGTAGGAAGCCCGCTTCAGCCCAGACTGCGTACAGGATGGGAGCCGCATGGCCCTGCCAGGAGACGGATAACAAGGGGCCGGTTAGATGGGGGTGTGTGTGTGTTATTTGGGGCTATTCCCACTGCATACTGAACCCTGGGGCCTGGCTGAGCCAGCCAGTCAGGGTATCCATTTCAGAGGAGGAAGCAAATGAAGGCAACTTCTCTCTTTCATCCCTCTCCAGCTTCTTGGTTTTCAGCCCAAAGTTCCCACAGCCAAGGCTGGGCAGGCACTAGAACAGGTGCAGAGGGACACAGCTGTGAGGCTGGATGAGGCCAAAACCCCAGCAGGCAGACGGCCGCACTAATCACTGGACTTGGACAGACTTCTAAACTCTAAAGCCTGCCCCAAGAGACTAGAAGCCTCAGAGGCACGCAGGCCTGGGTACAGGTGGATTTTAGGACCATGGCTGTGATTCTCACCCAGCCAGAATGGGACAGGGCACCCCACCCCAAACCCCACAGTGGTGCACCCCGACTCCTGACGGGAGCAGGCCATGGCCTCAGGATTGCTGGTACAACACCGAGGACATGGGCAGAAAGCCACAATGCCACAACCCAGACTTAGATCCTAGTCCTGCCTGTCAACACCGGATAGGTCATTTCCACTATTCCCTACCCCATTCCTGTGGGTTAAGGCCTTGTTACTACCCCACAGAAAAGAGACCCATTAATTCAGTCCTGTATACCTCAACTAGCTGGATCAGCCCAGAGCAAGACAGAAGGAGGGGCTGGGAGGGGCAGGTGGAGGAGGTACCTGGGAGGGATGGGCCAGAGCTAGGCTTAGATTGGAGATAAGACTCCTACAAGACCATGCACCATTCCAAGGCGCACAGGGCAGCAGCCCCAGGCAGAGGGTAAACGGCTGTGGGCAGCACTTACCTTAGAGAGCACGAAGCGGTCATTGTGAGGGTTCCGGGGGTCCTGGGACTTATAGCGCATGGTGTGGAAGAAGAGGACAGCCATGATCTCTGCGGCACTGCAGCACGATGTGGGGTGGCTGTGGCCCAGAAGAGAAGAGGCACACATGCATTGTGGCCTGGACCCAGGCAGTCACACAGCCTGGCTTGGCAGAGAGCCATATGCTCCTCTTCCCGGGAGGGTACACAGGGGCTCAGGAGGCTAGCTGCTTGGGAAATGGGCCAGCTAGTGGGTACTAGGGGCTGTCACACCTTCCAAAGGACACCAGCCCAAACCCTCAGAATCATGGCAACTAAACAATCCCAGGGCTGGACTAGAGTAGGAGGGAAAGAGGGTCCAGGAGAGACCAAGCATAGAAGACTCAGCCCAAGGCCTACCCATCCATGTCTGGGGGCAGCTTCTCACCTCATACCTCATGGCTCCTAGCAGAAGTCTAAAGACTCAGCAACCATGGAACAATGGCACCCCTAAGACTGAGCAATGAGCCATATCCCAGGACTCTGCACACCTGAGAGGGACAACCTGCCCTCCCAGTCCCAGGGGTACTGGTCCTCTGAAATCAGGAGCCAAGGACAAGGGACTAAGGCTCATAGAGGCACCACAAACTCCTCAAAGGCCTTGACATACAAATTTGGTAGCCTGAAAAATAGGGCTTTATCACTGGGCTAGGAGGCTGGGACAAGATAATCACTTGAGTTTGAGGTTTCTGTGAGCTATGACACCACAGCACTCTACTGAGGGTGACAAAGTGAGACTCTGTCTCAATAAAAAAAAAAAAAAAATTAATGCTTTACTGGGCTACTTGGCAGCTTTATTACTGGGCATTTTGAGGGCTGGTGTAGCAACTTTTGTTCAGAATTTAAAAAGCAAATTACAATCTCACCTTCTATAATGGCTACAACCATGGGAAGATAAAACTCCTTCTGCCTATGGGGCCAAGAAAAGCAAGAACCTGCCCTCCTAGCCCTGTGGTTCAAGGATGAACCCTGGGGTCAAGAATGTCCCCTTTAGCCTCTAATTTTATTTTATTGTTTTACTCTTTTTTTTTTTTTTTGAGACAGAGGCTCAGGCTGTCATCCTGGAAATAGTGCTATGGCATTACAGCTCAAAGCAACCCCCAACTCCTGGGCTTAAGCGATTCTCTTGCCTCAGCCTCCCAGGTAGCTGGGACTACAGGCGCCCGCCACAATGCCCAGCTATTTTTTTTTCGTTGTAGTTGGCATTGTTTGGCAGGCCTGGGCTGGATTCAAACCTGCCAGCTCTATTGTATGTGGCTGGCTCCTTCGCTGCTTGAGCTACAGGCACTGAGCCTAACCTCTAATTTTAATCACTGAATGGCTGCTGAGCAAAGGAATGAATAGAGAATGCAAGGATTACACCTTCAAGATGAGCCTTATCAGGTCTCTAGAGACCACTTGATGAATCCAGCCCCTGCCCAAGAACCCGCTAGAGGCTAGGCTTCCTGCTGGGGATGCTGCCGAGTCCTGGTCAGCCCGGATACCCGCTGGTTTACAGTTTTGTCAAGATGTCGGCCGCAGGGCACATACCTCCCAGCCTTCCCCACATGCAGCTCAGCTTAGCCCTCTCACACTGCTCTTTGAGGTCCTTCACACTAAAACATGCCCTATGCCAAAGCCAAGGGCACATGCAACATCTAGAGTTCACGCCAGCCTCCCTCCTCCCGTCCACCTGGAGCCCGCACTGGGTTACGGGTAAGTCACTCTTATTGCAGACACATTAGTAGAGAAATCCAGAGAACTGTCCATGCTGGTTTAGTACCCACA
Source organism: Arctocebus calabarensis (assembly GCA_963573935.1). Taxonomy (NCBI): domain Eukaryota; kingdom Metazoa; phylum Chordata; class Mammalia; order Primates; family Lorisidae; genus Arctocebus; species Arctocebus calabarensis. Next base: position 18,999 of record CAUYON010060347.1, read on the forward strand.
TTCCCGCACACCATCACCTTATACTTAACCATTTCTATGAACTCCTGGTCAGGGGGAAAAGACACTACACCTGTAAGAGGGAGGTGAGGACATGTAAACAAGAAACTCTTTCCTGCCTGGCAGGGGCCCTAATCCCTTGCTCCCAGTGCCAGCTTCAACTGGAAGATACCCCAATCGACACCAGTCAGGCAGACTGCTTACCCTTTCACCTCTAGGGGCAGCCCCGTTCCTGAGGAACCCATTTTCAAAAGTCACTGCTCTTTATGAGGAAGCCTTGGTGGGAGAAGAGTGTGGGTGGGCCAAAGTGTCCTGAGCAGAAAGGAAGAAGGCAGATGCACGGCTCCCCCTGCCCTGCCCACCGTGAGACCCCACGGTGACAGTCCCACTTGGCCACCAGGAGAAATGGTGTGGCACAAGCACCTTCTGCCATATACTGGAGGCATGCCCAGGGCCAGACTGAACAGACGTGGAGGGAGAAGAAAGTGAGCTAAAAGTGACACCCCAAGTTAAAAAGCAGAAACAACAGTGGATGTTAAGCCTTCCTTTCTAGGCTCCTGGGGGCGAGCTTACAGCAGCTTATTCCCTTGAAAGCCTGCGTCAGCCAGCTGCTGGCACTGTCTTCACATCTACCAAGTAAACACAAAATAAGGGGGCCTTAGGAGCCAGGTGTCCTCCCCTACCTCCCTGAGCTTTCGGGGCTCTCCCTCTGTACAAAGTCCAGGGCGGGGATGCAGGCCGTCTGCCTGACTGGAGCAAGCTCTTCATCTCCCTGGGCCTCAGCGTCTCTACTTTGTGTAGGAACGTCTGGGAGACTTAGTGAGACAACATATGCAAAGTCCCTAGGTCACCACCAGGTTCTGCTGGGGGGATGGCTTCCCAAACCTCGGTGTCTCCAACTCTTCTCCTACAGACTGAGACTGTGACCCCTGGTCCTAACCCTGGCCGAGAAATATATGAGGGCCGAGATGATCCTGCAAACTGTGAAGCACTGAACACCGTAGACAGTTACTTTTTAAGTTATACCTACTACAGGGACTTTGGGGCCAAAAGCATGAATCTGTGGCTTCCAGCCTGAGCTTTTCTTGCAATTCCCACTTGCCTAGGCAGGTCAACTTTATTTTTTATTTATTTATTTTTTGAGACAGAGCCTCAAGCTGTCCCCCTGGATAGAGTACGGTGGCATTACAGCTCACAGCAACCTCCAATTCCTGGGCTCGAGTGAGTCTCCTGCCTCCGCCTCCCAAGTAGCTGGGACCACAGGCGCCTGTCACAATGCCCAGCATTTTTTTTGTTTGGAGCCGTCATTGTTGTTTGGCGGCCCGGGCTGGATTCGAACCCGCCAGCTCAGGTGTACGTGGCTGGCGCCTTAGCCCATTGATCCACAGGCGCCGAGCCGGCAGGTCAACTTTAGATGGAGGCCCCACCCTGTGGTGTGTATAACACATCTATGAACGAAACTGGGAGAAATGGGGGTGGGTTACTGGGTACTTGCCACACTACTATCATAACTGACTGAGGCAGGTGGGGGCTATAAGGAGACTTGTCCAAAAACCCTGCAATCTACAAAGATAGTCTAGAGAGCTTACAGCTAGGCCCAAATGAAATTTCTCAAAGTCCACGGTTCTTCCAGATGACCCCTGGCCATCCCTTTAGCACTCACTCCACCTGCTCACAGGTTTCTGTGCAGGAAAAGCCCAGAGAAGCTCCCTCACTTCTGGCTGGGATCTTTTAAGACAAAAGATGTCAGCTTCCATTCACAAAATGGCCCCTCTCCCACCGTCCATAAGATGGGCACGATTCACAAGGAGTCACGAGGCTTCTCTGTGAACGAACAAATCAGAGAGGCCAAGCACGTACCATCGCCTCACTAAGGCAACTCCCAATGCTTAGTAAGTACAAATGAAATAACAGAAAGACTATGTTACAGAGAAGGAATAAGTACTTGAAGAAAGTAAAAAAAACACATAAGTTGAAAATCAATAGCTAAGATATCACTTAAAATTTTTTTTAATATATATAGTGAGTTTAAAGACAGTAGAGAAAGAATGGCTGCAATCAAGGTATAGCTCAGAAAAGGGGAGAAAAAAAAGATGGTAAAGAAAAGAAATTTATGAACTAGGAAGCAAATACCACATATACAACAACATGAATCAAAGCAAAGGGCTAGTCCTTTAAAAAAAAAAATTAGCTAACTTCTGGGCAAGGCAGGATCAGGAAAAAGAGAAGGAAAATATTAGAAATAAAAGTTGAGTCTCTGCCGGCGCCTGTGGCTCAGTGGGTAGGGCGCCAGCCCCATATACCGAGAGTGGCAGGTTCGAATCTGACCCTGGCCAAACTGCAGCAAAAAATAGCCAGGCGTTGTGGCAGGTGCCTATAGTCCCAGCTACTCGGGAGGCTAAGGCAAGAGAATCACCTAAGTCTAAGAGCTGGAGGTTGCTGTGAGCTGTGACGCCATGGCACTCTACCGAGGGTTACAAAGTGACACTGTCTCAAAAAAAAAAAAAAAAAAAAAAAGAAAGAAAAAAAAAAGTTGAGTCTCAAGTACAGATAATAAAATACTCTGAATGACCCAAAGCAAATAAATTAGAAAACAGCTAGCAAGAAGAATTTATCAACACTAACTCAAGAAGAAATAGAAAACCTGAGTAACCCTTCAACCATTCAAAATAAACCAGATCAGCAGGTGAGGATGCACATTTCCTAACACCCAACAACTTCTGTACAGCAAAATGTACACACATGTTCTATGCAAACTGTAAGAAACAGAGGTGTGCCTGCAATGCTTGCAAAGGCAAGACCTGGAAGACACCGGGGGATCCTCAATAGATTAATTGAAATATATTTATACAGTGGGATACTACTAGAGAGTGATGAGAATGAGTAAGCTACTCCTCACAGGTCCAACAGCAATATTATCTCACAAATATAAAACATGAAAAAAGCACAGCGGCAGCTGGGTGTGGTGGCTTATGTCTGTAATCCTAGTACTCTGGGAGGCCAAGGTGGGTGGATCACTTGAGCTCAGGAATTCCGAGGCCAGCCCGAGCAAGAGTGAGACCCTCATCTGTACTTAAAAATAGAAAAGTTACCTCTGAGCCAGGTGCAGCGGGTCATGCCTGTAATCCTAGCACTCTGGGAGGCTAGGTAGGGTGGATCGACTGAGCTTATGAGTTCAAGACCAGCCTGTGCCAGAGAGAGACCCCCTCTCTGAAAATAACTGGGCATTGTGGCGGGGGCAGGTAGTCCCAGCTATGTGGGAGGCTGAGGCAAGAGAACTGCTTGAGCCCAAGAGTTTTTAAGGTTGCTATGAGCTGTGATGCCACAGCTCCCTACCGAGGGCAACAAAGTGAGACTCTGAGACTCTCAAAAAAAACAACAAACAAAAAAATTAGCTCAGTGTTGTGGTAAGTACCTGTAGTCCCAACCACTTAGGAGGCTGAGGCAGGAGGATAACTTAGACCTAGGAATTTGAGGTTGCTGTGAGGTAGGCTGATGCCATGGCACTCTAGCCTGGGTGACAGAGTAAGACTGTCTCAACTCCCCACCCAAATAAAGAAATAAAAAAGTACAGTGCAGAAGGATCTGTACAAAGCCATATTGTTTATGAACACTGGGAGTGACTTTATAAAACAGGCTCATTATTATTATTATTATTATTATTATTATTATTATTATTTGAGACAAGAGTCTCACTTGGTCACCCTAGGTAGAGTGCCGTGGCGTCTTAGCTCACAGCAAGCTCAAACTCTTGGGTTTAAGCAATCCTCTTGCCTCAGCCTCCCAAGTAGCTGGCATTACAGACATCCACCACAATGTCTCACCTTTTATTAGAGAAGTGGTCTCATTCTTGCTCAGGCTGGTCTCAAACTCGTGAGCTTAGGCAATCAACCCTCCTCAGCCTCCCAGAGTGCTAGGATTACAGGAATGAGCCACTGTACCTGACCTAAGCTCATTATTTTTGACATAGGTATATGTATATTACTTATTTTCTTTATGCATATATTTATTTTAAAAAAAATATATATATATACATACTAAGGGGCCAGATGTGGTGGCTTGTGCCTATAACCCTAGCACTCTGGGAGGCATAGCACTCTTGAGCTCAGGCCTGTCAGCACTCTCGAGACAATGGTCACCACTAAAAATAGAAAAAATTAGCCAGGCATGATGGTGGGCATCTCGCCTTGGGAGGCTGAGGCAGGAGGATAGCTTGAGCCCAAGAGTTGAGGTTGCAGTGAGCTATGATCATGCCATTGTACTCTTTCCTGGGGCAATAGAGTGAGACTATCTCAAAACAAAAACAAAAACAAAAACAAACACACACACATAAATAAATAAATAAATGGCGGCGACTATGGCTCAAGGAGTGGGGTGCCAGCCCCATATGCTGGAGGTGGTGGGTTCAAACCCAGCCCCAGCCAAAAACCATCACCAAAAAAAAAAAAAAAAAAAAATATATATATATATATATACACACACATATACATATATATATATATCTCAGAAGACAATCCCAGGATGGATGGGATCATCAGAAACAGATTTTGTTCTTCCTGTTCCCTGAGCTATCCAAGTCAGCTCCAGCCTAGAAAAACCTGACTCCAGACCTCAGATTGTTTCTTCAGATCTCTGCCATGTCACCTCTGAGAAGCCCTCCTGACCACCAACTAAAATAGCTTTTCTTCTCCTCACTCACACCCGCCACCCACCACCTGATATTATGTGCTTATTGCCTCACTATACTGCAGTACAAGCTCCACGAAGACAGAGGCTTTGAGCCCTTTCACTGTGGTTGTTTCAGGACTGCACAGTGAATGCACAAACGGATAAATGATGTATCCTGACTTTGTTATCTTAGGGCTGCGACCTCTGAGCCTCAATTTCCTCACTATAAAATAGAGATAAAAACAAAACCTGACCAAATAAAGTAGTATATGTATAAACAGAGAGGCTCAGTGCATGGAAATCAGCAATTGTCCCCTACATGTTAGATTAAGTCTAACCTCCTTCTCCTTTTGAGTATGGGACCACTAAGGTCTACAGAAGGGAAATGACTTGCCCAAGGTCACACAGCTTACTAGCAACAGAGCTAGGACAAAATACTAAGAAAAACTGGTGAACAGGGCGGTGCCTGTGGCTCATCAAGTAGGGCGCTGGCCCCTTATGCCGAAGGTGGCGGGTTCAAACCCGCCCTCAGCTAAACTGCAAAACAGAAAACTATCCGGGTGCTGTGGCGGGCACCTGTAGTCTCAGCTACTCGGGAGGCTGAGGCAAGAGAATCGCCTAAACCCAAGAGCTGGAGTTTTCTGTGAGCGTCACACAGCACTTCACCAAGGGCTACAAAAAAAAGAAAGAAAATCTGGTGAATGGGTAAACAAAATCTATGGAATATTCAGCCATAAAAAGAAATGATTCATGCTACAACATGGATGACCCTCTAAACATTACAATAAGAAAATGAAGCCAGGCCCCACAGACTTCATTCTGTTTAATTCCATTTACATAAAATGTCTGGTAGAGTTAAATTTACTGAGACAGGAAATTAAATTAATAGTTGCTTGGGGCTGGGGTAAAAGACTACAAATGGGCAGGAGAGATCTTTTAGGAGTAATGAAATGTCCTAAAATTAGATGTAGTGAACTCACTAAAATCCAGTGTAATTCATTGTAAATTCATTAGGCATCACTACATTGCATACTTAAAATGTTATGATATATAAATTATACCTTAAAGTTGTTAAAGGTTTTTTTTTGAAAGTTGGAAAAAGGTGCTGCACTTCCCATAGATCAAATTCTCAGGCACCCACACTTCCCCTTCTAGCTATTCAGTCTTTAGAGTGCAAATGACTTCTGAGCAAGACCCATCTGCTTGCAGAATCACCCCAGCTCTCACCAAATCCACCCTGCCCCACCGTGCCTGGCCACTTAGGACAAGCACAGTGTCTGCCTAAGGACCCAGCTCTGTGCAGGTCCTTGAACTGAGGGAGCAGCAAGGCATTCAGGGCAGATATCCATGATCTGGGCAACAGGGAAGTTTCTGATTTTATGGTACTAGGATATGGTACTAGTAACAGGCCTTACTATATAGGCTAAGTTGAGGGGTCAAAGCTGAGACAGGGGTCAGAGTTCAGGTGGAGTTCATAGGAAGCCACAAGATTGTCTCAGTCAGATCCTAACCAGGGGGCTGTACTTCATTACCAGGTTTAGAAATAATGACCTTCAGCCCTGCTGAGTTCAGAGGTCATTCTAGCAAAGAACTAAGTTGCTCCAGGACAGCAGGATGTCTTCATACTGAGTTGGGAAATGCTGCTGCTGCTGAGGCAATCTTAGACTTCACTCTTGCAAGGGCCCGGCCGAAGGATGCCCAAAAGGAGAAGCAGGCCCAGGAAATCGAAGAGACCCCCTCAGCACAGGCAGGTCCCAAGGATGCCCAAAAGGAGAAGCAGGCCCAGGGAATTGGAGAGACCCTCTAAGCACTCAGCCAAATCATCCCCGGATGCCAGAGATGGGTAGCAGGGATGGGATCTCAGCCAGTTTAATGCCACACAGAGCACCAGGATATAAAACCAACAGCCACAGGTGGTGAGATCCCAGAGCCTGCTCGATCACTCTCTAGCCCCATTCCTAAAGGATTCCATTTGAAACACCTAGGTGGGGAAACTGAGGCCCTGGCATGGGAAGGGCCTTTCTGACAGGGGCCGAGCTACTAGGAACAGAACTGCAGTTAGAATCCTCGTCTTCTTGAGTCTGCCAGCCAGGTCTGGCCAGATATTGCCTCCCCCCCCCCCCAGCTGTAGATCAGAAGCCCTAGGGGACTTACTGAAAGCACTAACCACCACCCTCCCTTTGAATCAAGCATGTGATAATGTCCTCAGATGACACTTAGCATTGTTTGGATAATGACAGTCTACTAGCCCTGCTAAGTGAGAACTGAGAAATCTTTACCACCATCCTCAGCATCCAGGCCACTTCTGCCAAGGTCACTGGGGTTTCTTCTTTTTTTTTTTTTGCAATTTCTGGCCAGGGCTGGGTTTGAACTCGCAGGCATATGGGGCGGCACCCTACTCCTTTGAGCCACAGGCGCCACCCCTGGAGTTTCATTTTTTAAAAGCTTGGATGACCTGGACCCTTGCTGCAGTTGCCTCAGCATGTGGCAGGAGATGACCCTAGAGAAGCTCTGGGGAGTGTGGGTGCTGCCTCAACAAAGAGCCCTCTGTGAAGGCTCTGTCCCTCCACCTCTAGGCCCAGCTCCCCTGACAAAGGCCAAGCCTCCTGACTTCCCAGGGCCTGGCGAGTATCACTGTGCACAGAAATCAAGACTTCACTCAATCTTGAATCCAGGAGTCTGGGCCCTCACTGGTGGAATCCCTGAGTCCTATCTCAGTGGGTAGTCAACAAAGATTGGACCAAAGTCCTGCTTTACCAGCAGGACCATGAGATCCCCCAGGGGACCATCCGTGACAGAATGTCAGCTTCAGCTGTGACTGCAGCTCCAACCGGATCAATGCCTCAAGACTGAGCCTTCACGTGATAGAACTTGCCCACTACAGTGAGAGAATAGTGGGCCTTAAAAGGAACCAGAACACTGGCCAAATCTCAAGTCTTACTTGATTACTTTTTTTTGTATACACACAGTCTTGGTACATATCTTTCAAAATTTCTCTTGTGACACGGTTGCGTAGCAATGTTACTTCATTCTGAAAAATAAGTTTTCTCTAAGTATTTCTTGTTTGCATCTTTTGGAGGCACACACACAGAAGAATCACTGTATCACATACATCCTTTTTTTTCTTTTGGAAATGGATACCTTTTGAGTTTAATGAGTTCCCCACCCCAGATTTGTTTACACTGTAACATTTCTATTACATTTATAAACATGGTGTAACTCTCAGTGGCCACTTATTGTATTTTTGTCATATATAGTATCTTTCTGGGTGGAAATTAGACCTTACCTAATGCAGACCCAGGAAACCCACTTGACACTTCAACTTTTTGGAGTTCCCTACAGCTATAAATGTTAGTTCATTTCTCTCCAAGTGCCTTTTGAACTAAAACCTGCCATGGCTGCACTTATCCTTCCATTCTCCAGTCTGGTGCTGCTCACCTGACCAAGAAGTATTCCAGATAACGTGAGCCCCATTGGGCAGTACGGAACAGCCACTGATTACCAGCTTGGGCAGGTAACGTAACATATTAGCCTCAATGTCCCCATCTATCTAATATGTGAATATAATACAATCTGTTTCATAAGACTGCTGTGTCACAACATAGATATCTACGTGGCTGCCCAGGGACCTTTTAAGTATCTACAAGTCTTATTTAGCCCTCCCAGATGCTCGGATGGTTGGTGAATTGCTGTGTCTTTCTAGCTAGACCTCAGGCCTCTGAAATGGCCAAAGGAAGTAGACTCAATAGTAAAACGGGCAACACAAACAATACAAACCTATTATGTGTCAGGTTGGGGGAGGAGTCACTGATATAAGCCAGGTCCCTGCCTGGACAGGGGATACCCCACTCAAAGGGTAAGACTGAAGCAAACCCAGCAGAGATAACAGGTCAAAAGTGTGCAAGGGCATGGGTGGAAGGGAAATGTCTTGTGAGAGAGGTCTAATCCTGTCCAAGAACAGGATGTCTTACAAGCACAAAGCATGAATGCATATCCATCCTGAAGGGCAAAAAAGAATTACTTCTCAATAATATATCCAGTATGAAATTGGTCAGAAGCCAGGATCTTGTCTTTGTTCTAAACACACAACTTTGGGGGGGAGTTTGGAAATCACTCTCCATCCAGCTCTCAATACCTTTTTCATGAACCAGCACATAACTGGAACTGTGGCCTCATACGAGCCTCCAAATGGAGCCCTATAATCCTTGAAACCACCTAGTGTGGTAGGCAATATTACTGTCCCCAATGTACAGAGTGGGAAACTGACTCTGGAGCAACTCACTGGCTGACCCTCCCAACCACCCCACTGGATACCTCCAGAAGCAAGGCGCCTTGGGATCAATAATTTTCTTCCACCCAGGCCAGAAGGGTAGTCCACCTGGTGGCCAGCCCAGCCCCAGGACTTCATTCCCCACCGCCGGGGCCCTGGAACTGGGTCCTCTGTTCACTTAGCCTTCCAAGCCTCCTTCCCCTCAGGTCAGGTCTTAGACCCCTCCCCTCTTACGGTGGGTGCAAAGGTTCCACATCCACAAGCCACCTTTTTCCCTTCCCCTGCCCCTTCCCCCACCGCCACTGCCGCTGGCGGCCGAGCAGTTCCCTGCTCCAAACTTGGACCCAATCCAAGGGTTGCAGGAGTGTGGATGGGGGTGCGTGGTGCGTAATTTAAGGTGGGGAGAAGGCCAGGCCCCAAGTCTCCCGCAAGACGGGGGGTGGTGGCGGTGGGCCCAAATTCCACCTCTCTCTGTAACCCTGGGCAACTGACTTCGGAAACTCAGAGCCTCAGTTTCCCCACCGGGAAGGCGGAGCGTTACTAGGTTGTGGAGAGGTTGAAGAGGGCCGCGCGTGCAGAGCGCACGGCAAAGGGCGGTGTTCTCAGGAAGAGCAATAATGGTGGCTTTTCCGGCATGGCCGGAGACAGACTTTGCGTTCACCAGCCCCCTCTCTCGAGCCACCGGGAAGTGGGAGTCCAAGGGACAGCTGAGCCGGTCTGAGGCCCACGCGGCCGGGCCCCGGGAAGCCGAGCGGAAGGTGCGCAGCGCGGCGGAAGGCGCCTGCCGCTGGGGCCCTGCAGGGCGCAAGTCTCTGCCATATGACCGCGCCTTCGGCTACCTCCCTCGTGATGGCACCGTGCAGCACGACCCGGAGCCGACGGACCCGCTGCCACTGCGGTCTCTGCAAACGGCTCCCACGTTGCTTGAGCCCCGCTGCCGTCGCCCCGCACCGCACTCACCCCGAGCCCGCAGCCGTGGTGGCCTGGATGGAGCTGATGCGCAGGCGGTTGGCCGTGTCCTTGAGGGCCTGTAACTTCTGCTGATCAGGCTTGTGGTAGCCCTCCATGGCGCTGCCGGGTGAGGACGAGGACGCGGACCGAGACACGTACAGGCGGCGGTAGCTCCCGCAGCGACTGGCGGCGGCCGAGGCCAGGCGCCGCGCGGGGGCGCGTTAAGACTCCCCGGGACCCGCCCTTAGGGTAGGGGCGGGGCAAGGAGGGGCGGGGCTCTGGATCACCCCAGGGCGTCGAGCGGACGCGCGCCCCTCCCCGCCCCCGGCCAGCGTGCCGGAGCCAGCGCCCGAGGCTATCCACGCAATGAAGCTCCCCTCCCCCGCGCCTCTGCTGGGGAGCTGGGGCTGCCCCGGCTCTCGGGTGTCGGCTGCGCTGTCTTGTCGCCCCACTGTCTCGCGCACACAGTAATAACAATAACAGACAACTACTCCAGGTTCTAGTTTTGGCTTAGTGTTTGTTGACTTGCAGACCCGGGTGAGACTGAGAGGCGAGGCTTCATCGGTAACGCGGTGTTAGAGACTAGCAAACTGAGACTTGGCAAAGTCAGTCAAGGTCATAGGGCTGGTGGGTGCCAGGCTTTGCCCCAGTAGAACAGCCTCAAGGCCCTAGAAATCCCACTGTCTTAGAGCTTTATATAGGTGATGGGGAGTATGCAAATGAGGATAGAATAGTAGTAGTAATCACACCAGCTGGGCTTAACTGAGAAATTACTAGAGACAGACCCTGAACAAATTATTAGGTTCGCTTCTGGGTCTGTAGGGACGGGGGCACTCACCGCTACTGTTGCCAAACCCTATGGTCCACAGAGGGATGATGCTACCCAGAGTGGGGGTAGGGGACTGTCATCACAAACTTTGTTGCATGGAAACTACCCACCACACACACTCAGTGAAGTCTGTATTGTCTACAACACCTATTTTATAGGGGAGGAAACTCCATCTAACTAAGAAGAGGTAAAGGTAAGTCCCTCAAGTGGATGACCAAGCAAGGCCTGCAGCCCTGAGAGAGCCATGGGAAGAAGCACCAGTGACCCAGCCAGCCGGTGTCCTCTCTGTGTCCTCTGCATACTCATACCCAAAGCTCCAGGCTGTGAGACAATGAAGTGAGTTCAGGTGAGTCCCCCAGCTTGGTTTCAGATGCTCCTCAGCTGGCCTGCCTCCCAGATGCCTGATCAAACCCCAAATATGGCATCCCATAGTGCCTGGCCGCTGCTGGCCCAGCCCACAGATGCTGGCCCCAGGGCATCTGGCTGATAAGGACTAGGAGCTGGAATTAGAATGAGGAGGCCCCAGCGCATGTCACCTTCAGAAGCCTATCTGGTAAAAAAAAAGGCAAACCTTTGAAAACCTCTGTGCCTTCCAGTTCTGTGGCTCTCTATTCCAAATTTAAATTTCCCCATTTGCTTAATGGGACTAATCATTGCTACTTAGCACTCACTCTGGTCTCTGATGATGTTACAGGACTCACCACAGCTCTGGAGACCCCGGAATGATGGAAAGAACATTGCCCATACCCATGGGCTGCTGGAGAATTTCAGGGCAGCTTCCTCTGATCCTGGGGCTCGACATGAATGTGGCCTGGGTTTTCATCTGTGGGTCCTAACTCAGAACTCCCTTAGCCATGTTGGGGCACTTTGGGCCTCAGGAGCGGGCATCAGAAAACAGAATCTCTCCCTCTGACCTTCTCTTGCCCTCCTTTCACCTGCTTCTTTTTCTCCCGAAGGCAGGAATCTAACCCCACCTTATGCTGGCCATAAAGAAATTCTCGGACCTGCCTTGTCTGATTGTAGGTCACAAGACCCCCATTTCAGAAGGGGTCCTGCCCCACACCCAAGAAGAAGGAATGCTGCACAGAGAGGCCAGGAAGAATCCAAACAGACAGGCCTTGCGGGGTTTCCCCGCTCCATCTACTGGTATCAGAACATGTGCTTTTTGTCTAATCACATTTATACAGTTGTCCATGCTTCAATCATACCTACCAATGAAGTCTCAATAAAAGGACAGGGTTTGGACAGCTTCTGGATAGCTGAACACTTAGAGACTTATAGGAAGATGAGTTAGAACTCATCCATGTGGCCAGGCCAGGTGGCTCACATCCATAATCCTAGCACTCTAGGAGGCTGAGGGAGTATTGTGTAGGCTAGGAGTTTAAGACCAGCCTGAGCAACAGTGAGACCCCGTCTCTCCAAAAAATAGACAAATGAGCTGGGCGTTGTGGTGGGCACCTATAGTCCCAGCTATTTGGGAGGCTGAGGCAAGAGGATGGCGTGAGCCCAGGAGTTTGAGGTAGCAGTGAGCTATGATGACACCACTGCACTCTAGCCAGGGCAATAGAGTAAGAGACTCTGTCTCAAAAACAAAACAAAACAAAAACAAAAACAAAAAAGCAAACAATTCCCACCCAAAATACTCATCCAAGTGTGGGAAGCATGGTACACACAACTCCATGGAAACAGATGCTCCTGCCTCAGGGCCCTTCCAAACCTCCCCTGTGTATTTCTTTTCTTTTTCTTTCTTTTTTTTTTGCAGTTTTTGGCCGGGGCCAGGTTTGAACCTGCCATCTCCGGTATATGGGGCTGACGCCCTACTCTTTGAGCCACAGGCGGTGCCCACCCTATATATTTCTTTACGTGGATTATTTCTGTCCTTTAAAATGTTCTTTAAGTGTTTTCCTGAGATCTTTGAGCCTCTAGGAAACTAATCAAGCCCAAGAGGATATTGTGGAAACCCCAACTTGAGGCTAGTCAGTCAGAAGTGCTGGAGGAACGACAGGACAAAGCAGTCTTCTGGGCCCTCAAACTATGGTTTCTGAGGCTATCTCCAGGTTGACAGCATCAGAATTTAGTTGAATTGGAGGACACTAGCTGGTGTCCACTGCAGAATTGCTTGCTTGCTTTGTGTGTGGGAAGAAGGCCCTGCATGTTTGGTTACAGTTTGAGTTTTCCCACTTTTGCATAGCCCAGTTCATCCTAGGTCCCAGCCATATATATATTATATATATATATATATATATATATTTTTTTTTTTTTAGACAGAGCCTCAAGCCATCACCCTGGATAGAGTGCTGTGACTTCACAGCTCACAGCAACCTCCAATTCCTGGGCTCAAGCGAGTCTCCTGCCTCCGCCTCCCAAGTAGCTGGGACTACAGGTGCCCACCACAACACCAGGCCATTCTTTGGTTGCAGCTGTCATTGTTGATTGGCGGGCCCAGGCTGGATTCGAACCCACCAGCTCAGGTGTACGTGGCTGGCGCCTTAGCCCCTTGAGCCACAGGCACCGAGCCGGTCCCAGCCATATTGCAGGGGTTTTTTGGTCTTCTCCAAGGTCAGCTTCAGAACCAAAATCCTGGGCTGGCTACATGTGTTATCAGTGTGCAGTTTATCTGTGGTGTTCCCCTGTTCTCAGGTCCTGGGTCTGTATTCAGACACACACCTCTTAAGGGACACATGGCACTTGGGAGGGAGCCCTTGGTCCTGCCTGACTTCCAGCTGACATCTGGCTTCCTGCTGCCCTCAGTCCCAGTCCTGTGTCAGCCTCCTACTTGGTCTCCCATAGATGCTTTTGTTCTCTCTCCTCCCTAAAATTCCTCCATCCCCACCCATTCCAGCCACACTGGTCTTCTTGTTTTCCTTAAAAACCCAACCTCACTCCCACCTAGAGGTTCTGCAGATTGATGCTAGTCCCTGAGCTAGGAGAGCCCTTCTCAAGGCCCCTCACATGGCCTGGATCCACAGCAGCCCCTCCTTCCTGTCACACTGCCTGTCTTCATCTCTGTAGGGCTTTCCTCTATCTGCTTTATCTTATGTCAGTTCTAGAAGAGCAGGATGCATTCTCCTGTCCCTGGCCCTATCCCCAGGGATGACAGCTATGCCTCATGTGTGGTAGGCACTCAGTAAATGTCTGCAGATTGAAAGCACAAATATAAAGTGATGTGCCCAAGTGCCAGGGCTGCCCCCAAGGAGGGAAGGCATCGGGGTACCTCCAGGAGGGAACCTGGCTGCTCAGACTGGTATTCTCCATTCTGGCCTTTCAGGAGCTGAGACACAACACAAAGGTTCTCTGTTGAAGAAAAGGATGTAGTACAGATGTCCTGCTGCCAGCATCAGGTGCCAGCAAAAGCCACTGTGACCTGAGACCACAGCCACATGCTGGAGTCTGAGGTGTCCCCCAGGACCCGTGCAGCACCTAGGGAGAAGGGCACCCTGATGGGACTCAGGATAGAGCAAATCCCTGCATAAAAGTTCCCCACTTCCTGGGGGCCTCCAGAATCACTAAAGGGATCTGGAAGGAATTAGGGTGCTGAGGGGTGGGCATAACAGCTAATATTATTGTTGGGGTGGTTATTGGGGATGGCTTTTGATGTCTGGGACAGAGCTGATGGGTTGTAATGGTTGCCTGGAGTGGAAAGTGGGGCAGCAGAGCTCTGGTTGCACTCCAGCAGGAAATGCCAGGCCCAGTCCGCCCTGCTGGGCAGGGGCAACTGGTATGAGAGACAGGACACGAGGGGACATGCATGTCACCCTCTGTGGATGTTGCCAGGATCCGGAGGGGGTCGTGTGTGGGCCACTCACAAGGAAGCCCAAGTTGCAGAAACTGAGACACATGCACACACAGTCACTCATGCTCTCGTCCATACATGCTCACACGTCCTCGCACCCACACACACAGTCACTCATGCTCTCGTCCATACATGCTCACACACTCACACTCGCTCACACGTCCTCGCACCCACACACACAGTCACTCATGCTCTCGTCCATACATGCTCACACACACTCGCTCACATGTCCTTGCACCCACACACACAGTCACTCATGCTCTCGTCCATACATGCTCACACACTCTCACACTCGCTCACACGTCCTTGCACCCATACACACACAGTCACTCATGCTCTCGTCCATACATGCGCACACACTCTCACACTCGCTCACACGTCCTTGCACCCACACACACAGTCACTCATGCTCTCCGTACATGCTCAGACACTCTCACACTCGCTCACACGTTCTCACACCCACACGCACACAGTCACTCATGCTCTCGTCCATACATCCTCAGACACTCTCACACTCTCTCACACATTCTCACATCCACACACACACTCACTCATGCTCTCGTCCATACATGCTCACACACTCTCAGACTGGCTCACATGTTCTCACACCCACACACACACACAGTCACTCATGCTCTCGTCCACACATACTCACACACTGGCTCACATGTTCTCACATACACACACACACACACACATAAAAAATCACTCATATTCTCGTCCATACATGCTTACACACTCCCTCACTCATCCTCACACCCACGGACACACAATCACTCATGCTCTCATCTATACATGCTCACACACTCACACTTGCTCACACATCTTCACACCCACACACAGTCACTCATGCTCTCATCTATACATGCTCACACTCGCTCACACATCCTCGCACCCACACACACAGTCACTCATGCTCTCGTCCATACATGCTCACACTGACACTTGCTCACACATCCTCACCCCCCCACAGTCACTCATGCTCTCATCCATACATGCTCACACACTCTCACACTCGCTCACACATCCTCACACACACACACACACAATCACTCACGCTCTCGTCCATAAATGCTCACACACTCTCACACTCGCTCACATGTCCACACACACACACAGTCACTCATGCTCTCATCCATACATGCTCACACACTATCACACTGGCTCACACGTCCACACACACACAGAGTCACTCATGCTCTCGTCCATACATGCTCACACACTCTCACACTGGCTCACACGTTCTCACACCCACCCCCACACACACAGTCACTCATGCTCTCATCCACACATACCCACACACTCTCACACTGGCTCACACGTTCTCACACCCACACCCACTCTCATACAATCTCCTACACTTGTACTTTCACAACTTTGCACACTCACGCAAATTCCCACAGTTTCTCAGTGTCACTCATATACTGTTGTGCTCACTCACAGTCTCGTGCTAATGCTCACACATGCTAGCAAACTCTGTCACATACACATACCCACCTTCCTCTCACTGTCTCAGCTGTGTGTTACTCTCCCCTGCACAGAGGGGGCCGGGTCCCCACAGCACCTTCCTGGCCTCCCACAAAGCCTGTGTGCCTTTGCGAAGGCTCAGGGTGGCAGAAGCAAGGCCCCGCTCTCCCTGCTGTTAGCCCTGGGCACTGGCTTCATACTCAGATACTAATGCCCAGGCTCTCACAATGAAGTCCCCATGGTGCTTGTGCCCTTTGACTGGGTATTCTGTGCTTAGGAAGTGATTCTACAGATGGTCCCCCTGCAAGCACATCTACTATGGAGCACAGGGACTGGAGAGTCCAGGTAGCCTGGTGTCATTTCACCAGATCAGTGTCAAACCTCCTGAGAAAGGGGATTCTGATAAAGCCTATTGACTTCGGGACAGAAACTGGAAGTGTAGCTCCTTAGTGGCTCCAAAGACCAGAGGAGAAACTCTTTTACCTGGCTACATTGTAAGAATTGCCTGAGCAGCTATTAAACCTGTGGATTCCCGGGTATGACTCCTAAACTTTTGAATCAGAATCTCTGGGGTAGAGCCTAGGACTCAGCATTTCTAATAAGGCCCTCAGGCAATTCTGTTTGGGGTTCTAAGAACTCTCCGAGAAAAATGCTGGCAAGACTATTAAGACTTTGGGTTCTGGGCTCGGTGCCTGTGGCTCAGCGGGCTAAGGTGCCAGCCACGTACACCTAAGCTGGCGGGTTTGAATCCAGCCCGGGCCTGCCAAACAACAATGATGGCTGCAACCAAAAAAAAAAAAAAATGGCCAGGCACTGTGGCGGGCGCCTGTAGTCCCAGCTACTTGGGAGGCAGAGGCAGGAGACTCGCTTGAGCCCAGGAATTGGAGGTTGCTGTGAGCAATGATGCCACGGCACTCTGTCCAGGGTGACAGCTTGAGGCTCTGTCTCAAAAAAAAAGACTTTGGGTCCTGGAGCTGGACAGACCTGGGTTCAATGCCTGTCTGAGTGAGCATTTAAAGTCCAATGGATGGTGCAGATATATCTAGGATCCATTGTTAATGGAGCAAAAGCAAGGTGTAGAATAAGCCAGTGATCCTATTTCGGTCAAGAATCGATAAAAACAGGCTGGGGGGAGGGTGGCGCCTGTGGTTCAAAGGAGTAGGCACCAGCCCCATATACCAGAGGTGGCCGGTTCAAACCCAGCCCTGGCCAAAACACTTAACAAAAAACAACAACAACAAAAAACAGGCCCTGGCGGCACCTGTGGCTTATCGAGTAGGGCACCGGCCCCATATACTGAAGGTAGCGGGTTCAAACCCGAGCTCAGACAAACTGCAGAAACGGAAAGATAGCCAGGCGTTGTGGTAGGCTCCTGTAGTCCCACCTGCTCGGGAGGCTGAGGCAAGAGAATCGCCTAAGACCAGGAGTTGGAGGTTGCTGTGAGCTGTGTGAAGCCACGGCACTCTACCAAGGGTGATAAAGTGAGACTCTGTCTCTACAAACAAACAAACAAACAAAAAAACAACAGGCCGGGTATGGTGGCTCATGCTTATAATCCTACTATATGGGGCAGCTCAGGTGGGAGGATTAATTCAGGCCAAGAGTTGGAGATCAGAGTAAGCAACAGACTAAGACTCTGTCTCTATAGAAACTTTGAAAAATTAGCTGGGTGTATTGGCAGTTGCCTATAATCCCAGCTGCTTGGAGGCTGAGGCAGGAGGATCACTTGAGGCCAGGAGTCTGAGGCTCCAGTGAGCTATGATGACACCACTGCATTCTAGCCTAGGCAAAAGAGCAAGACCTTAGCACCGTGGTTACAGTGCCAGCCACATACGCCAAGCCTGGTGGGTTTAAAACCGGCCTGGGCTGGCTAAACAACGACAACTGCAACAAAAAATAGCTGGGCATTGTGGTAGGGGCCTATAGTCCAGCTACTTGGGAGGCTGAGGCAAGAGAACCACTTAAGCCCAAGAGTTTGAGGTTGCTGTGAGCTGTGATGCCATGGCATTCTACTGAAGGCAACATAGTGAGACTCTATCTCAAAAATAATAATAAAAAAAATAATAAAAGTATACACGTGCATTTTATCACTATGTGCATGCTTGTGCAAAGCAGTCTGCAAGGATAAGCTGACAGGTTCCAAGGTGTGGGATAGCACTGAAGAGGACTCTCAGTTTCTTCTTTACCCGTTTCGCTTTGCTTGAAATTTAGTGGCAATACACATTGTTGACTTTTACTATCAGAAAAAAAGCAAAAGCAAATTGCATCTTGCAAAAAAATACTGTTGAGGTTAGCGGAAGGTTGCGTTTTTATGAACACACATTTTCTCTTCATTTCCCATGATTATGTAAAGCTGCTCCTGTGTTTCATAAGCCAGGCTGCTGTGCTGGCTGTTTCTGGGTTGGGAGCAACCCCCCAGGCAGTGGGTGCTCAGTGGTGCAGTCTCTCCTGCCCTTGCTTTTCTCTCCATATGAAACTCAGGGCAAAGTTATCCTGATGTGCTCCTGCATGTCTACTGAGTGGGCACCGATGAGGCGTGAATGGGCCCCAGGCAGCTGCCTTCCTGAGTGACAATGCTGAGCATCGCTTTGGCAGGGCTGGGCCACGTGTGTGCTCCTTGGGGCACACTTGCCACTGAGAGCCCCACACCAGCAGTGGAGCCAACATCCAAGTCTTTGGGGGCACTTCCTCTGACTCATGTGCAGGGCTCAGGGAGCCTGAACCTGTAGGGACCTGGGTAGAGTCCTTGCAGGGAGAGTGTCCAGACCTATACCCCCCTGTGCCTAGTAGAGGGCTTGATTGTGGGCACCTCATAGAGCAGTGGTTCTCAACCTTCCTAATGCTGCAGCCCACAGGTTGAGAACCGCTGTGATAGTGGATTATAGGTTGATCAAATTTTTTTGTTTGTTTGTTTGTTTTGTTTTTTGAGATAGAGTCTCACTCTCTCACTCTGGGTAGAGTGCCATGGCATCATAGCTCACAGAAACCTCAAACTCTTGGGCTCATGCAATTCTCTTGCATCAACCTCCTGAGTAGCTATAGGCACCAGCTACGGGCACCTGCCACAATGTCTGGCCAGTTTTTCTAATTTTTTTTTTTTTGTAGTTTTTGGCTAGGGCTGGGTTTGAACCTGCCACCTCCAGTATACGGGGCTGGCACCCTATTCCTTTGAGCCACAGGCGCTGCCCAGTTTTTCTATTTTTAGTAGAGATGGGGTCTCGCTGTTGCTCAGCCTGGTCTCAACTGCTGAGTTTTGGCCTCCCAGAGTGCTTGGATTACAGGTATGAGCTAGCACCCTCAGCAATTGAGTTTTTTTTTTTTTTTTTTTTGAGACAGAGCCTTAAGCTGTTATCCTGGGTAGAGTGCTGTGGCTTCACAGCTCACAGCAACCTCCAACTCCTGGGTTTAAGTGATTCTCTTGCCTCAGCTTCCCAAGCAGCTAGGACCACAGGTGCTTGCCACAATGCCCGGCTATTTTTTGGTTGCAGCCATTGTTGTTTGGCAGGCCCGGGCTGGATTCGAACCCTCCAACTCAGGTGTATGTGGCTGTGTTCGAGCCAATTAATTGAGTTTTAATAAATCTTTCTGTCCTTCCAATGCCTGAAATTTCCTTCTAGAAGAATTTCCTTCTAGAAGAGTCATTTGGGAAAATGTCTCTTTTGATAGTGTTGCCCCAAGAAGATATGAACACAGTCTGTTCTCTTGTAAAACTGATGATTTCCCTTGCGTTGAATTTTTTTTTTTTTAAACACTTTTAAAGCTGGTGCGGTGGCTTACACCTGTAATCATAGCACTTTTTTTGGAGTCTGAGACAGAAAGATTGCTTAAGGCCAGGAGTCTGAGACCAGCTGAGCAACATAGCAAGACATTGTCTTTACAAAAACTAGAAAAATTAGCCAGACGTGGGGGCATGAACCTGCAGTCCCAGCTACTTGGGAGGCTGAGGCAGGATGATCACTTGAGCACAGGAGTTTGACGTTGCAAAAAGCTATGATTGGGTCAGGGGTCACTGCACTACAGCTTGGGTGACAGAGTGAGGCCCTGTCTCAAAAGAAAAGAAAACAAGGTCTCAGGTAAGGAGAGCTGTAGAGGATCTGTAGAGTGGGGGTGGGGACACAGGTTGTCAGGTAAGGCTGAAAACAGGTAGTCCTTTTTCAATATATTTGCTATTATAAATTCTTTTTATTAAAAAAACACACTGTCAGGATTTCTTTTTTTTTTTTTTTTTTTGAGACAGAGCCTCAAGTTGTCACCCTGGATAGAATGCTGTGGCATCAACCTCCAATTCCTGGGCTCAAGTGATTCTTCTGCCTCTGCCTCCCAAGTAGCTGGGACTACAGGCGCTCACCATAAGACCTGCTGTTTTTTGGTTGCAGCTGTCCTTGTTGTTTGGCGGCCCGGGCTGGATTCGAACCTGTCAGCTCAGGTGTATGTGGCTGGCACCTTAGCCTGTTGAGCCACAGACGCCGAGCCCACATTGTCAGGATTATATAAAATATATCATTTTCTCTTATACTTTTCCCGTTAGCATTTCAAAATGTCTCAAAGACATTGTTTTTACGAGCTGTGTATTGTCTCACCATAGGGCTGTGTCCTCATTTACTAACCATCCCTCACCTGGTGGGTTACCTCCTGAAAAACTCCAAACAGAAAACTACTGGGTCACAGGGTGGCAGCCTTTTCAGAGCTGTGGATACATATTTGGCAAAGAGCTCTGCAGAAAGTCTGGTTCTGCCCCTCAGTTACCTTTGCCTCTCTTTAGCAATGTCCCATCGTGGGCTTGTAGAAAGAGAGCAGGGAGGCAATCCAAAACCTGTACAGCCTTGGGTAGAACCCTGCCCTTCTTTTAAGCCTCAGCTTCCACACATCCGTAAAATGGGCTTATTGTCACAACACACAGAGGTTGAGTTCTCCCTTTGTGCCAGACCCTGTGTGGCAGGTCAGAGCCCTGGGTGGGCACTGGGGGAAGGCATTCTCTGTATGGAAAAAGCAACCCAACTGTGCTTAGTGGGGCTAGAATATTGCTAACATTTTTAGGTCATGGGCCATATGCTTTTCTGGGCAATTGTGTGTAGGGGGTGGAAGTGTATTGAGAATACACTTCCCATGGCCATGAGAAGAGGGAATTCTGAGATGATTTTTGCAGATCTTGCTCTCCAGGGCATCTGTAAACTCTCATGAGAGGGAAATGAGAAAAGGAGAGAGAACCCCCAAACAAAAGAGAATCCAGCTCCTTGACACTGCTGGGAGCTAGCTCATGCAGGTACTTAGCTTTCTTTTTTCTTTCCTTTTCCATTCATTGCCTTATAAAAAATCACAGCTTTATTGAGATACAATGAACATACCCTGAAATTCACCCTGTTAAATTGTACAATTCAGTGATTTCTGGTATTAAGGGAAAGAGAGGAAAAAACAACCCGTTTTTTTTTTTGTTTTTGAGACAGAGTCTCACTATGTCACTCTTGGTAGATTGCCATGGTGTCACATCTCATAGCAACCTCCAACTCTTGGGGCTCAAGCGATTCTCTTGCCTCAGCCTCCCAAGTAGCTGGGACTACAGGTGCTCACAACGCCCGGCTATGTTTTTGTTGCAGTTGTCATTGTTTAGCTGGCCCAAGCCAGCTTCGAACCTGCCATCTGTAACCACTGTGCTCTGAGCCCTGAGCCACAAGTGTTTTTTCATATTCCTGTATCCTCAATAAAACACAGAGTATTTCTGTGACCCCGGGTAACCAAAATATGTGCAGATTTCTCCCTACCATGCAATCCTGCAGTGTCCATCACCTGCGTGTCCTCTAATTCATTTCAATTATGACACTGTTTACCTGGAGATAGCATCTGATTCCATGGGTTGAGGGCCCAGTCAGTCCCACAATACTGTCTTTCTCCTTCCTTCCTTCTTCCTTCTTTCCTCTCTTCCTTCCTTCCCTCCATTCCTCTCTCCCTCGGTCTCTCTCTTTCTTTTCTTTCTTTCTTTCTTTCTTTTCTTTCTTTCTTTCTTTCTTTCTTTCTTTCTTTCTTTCTTTCTTTCTTTCTTTCTTTCTTTCTTTCTTTCTCTCTCTCTCTCTCTGTCTCTCTCTCTCTCTCTCTCCTTCCTTCCTTCCTTCCTTCCTTCCTTCCTTCCTTCTTTCTTCCTTTCTTTCTTTCTTTCTTTCTTGACAGAGCCTCAAGCTGTCACCCTGGATAGAGTGCTGTGGCATCATAGCTCACAGCAACCTCCAATTCCTGGGCTCAAGCGAGTCTCTTGCCTCTGCCTTCCAAGTACCTGGGACCACCGGCGCCCGCCACAATACCTGGC